>VRYO01001366.1:24121389-24176291 GCA_009812075.1 Sialia sialis
GACATGGCACACAGAGCTCTGCCATGAGGATCAGTCATTGAGCAGATTTGATAATCTTGGAGATTTTTTCCAGCCTTGGAAAATTTCATGCCAGATTTTTTCCCTGAAATTTTGCAGCTGTAGTTGTGTGTGCATTGTTCTCAGAGTGAAATGTGGGCACACTCTGTAGCCTGAGCATGTTCCTTCTGCCTGGTTTGGGGTTTTTGTCTCTGTTCCTTACCTGCCTGTAGCTGCTTTCTGCAGTTCATATTTTCTGTCAGTGGTGGAGCACCTTTCTTCTTAAGATTGTCCAGCAATAGGACTCAGTTGACCAAAGCTTCTGATGCCAGCAGCTGGAAAGGGTTAAGAGTTGGGTTTGCCAGGATTACAAAAAAGGCTGGATAAGCTCCTTGGCTTTCATTCTACAAACAAATGGATGAAACAAGGCAGCTCAGCCAAGCCATTGAATCTCCAGGCCTTTTCCATGCCAGAAAACAGTGGGTGTGACTGATTTGCTAGGGTTCCTTGTGTCTTTGCACAATTTCCTTCATTTGTAGCTCTTCTGGATGTACTCCCTGCTGTTTCACAAGTTCCTCCTGAAGAAGGGTCGGGACCCACTCAAAGTTCCTGCTGGTACACGCCAAGCCCTTTTGAGAACACAGATCCTTGGTCCAAGCAGTCAGTGCCATTTCATGGAGGAATTTTGCGTTATAACTAGTATTTAGGAAGCAACAGTGTCTTTTTAGGAAATAAAAAGACTTCCACAATTACAAAACCACTGCTCCTCAAGCTCATTTACCTGCTGCTTCTCATCCAGCTCTGCTTTTTGTGAACAGTTCCATTAGTGCCTACAGAAAACTGGTGATGTCACCAGATGCCTTGTTGCAGTTAGCCTAAAATCCCAAAATTAATTCCCCAGGAAGGTACAATGTTATTTAAATCCCATTAACATATTTTAGCTGGTAACTTATCCAACCTGATCCCTTTCCATCCAACATGAAACCAGCTATTACAGTCAAACCTACTTACAGTCAGCTTTTGGATTTTATTTGCTGTATTTGATTGGGGTATTTTAAATTTGAAAGGCATTCAAAGGAAAAAGACTTTATTGTTGTAGGGGTTTTTTGTTGTTATCGTTGGGTTGGTTTTTTTCAATGAGATGTGGTGGCTTGACCTTGCTCTATACCCTGCCCTCTTCAGCTGGACAGAGAAGAAACATATAAGGGAAGACTCAGGAGTTGAGATAAGGACAGGGAGAGATCACTCAGCAAATATTGTCATGGGCAAAACAGCTTGGGGAAATCCATTGATTTTATTACCCACAAAATCCGAGCAGGGTAATGGGAAGTAAAACAAATCTTAAGAACATCTTCGCACCACCCCTCCCTCCTTTCTGGTCTCTCCCTCCTCCCCCTCCAGTGGCACAGGGAGACAGGAATTACAGGTTTGTGCTGTTTGTGCTGCTGTTTCTTCTTCAAGGAGAGGAGTGGGAGTCCTTTCCCTGTTCCAGCATGGGGTCCATCCCATGAGAAGCAGTTGTCCATGAGCTGCTGCAGTGTGAGTCCATCCAGTGGGCTGCAGCTCTTCATGAGCCACTCCGAATGTGGATCCACTTCCACGGGGTCAGTCCTTCAGGAAAAGGCTGCTCCAGTGTGGGTCCCCTATAGGTCTCAAGTATTATCAATAAACCTGCTCCAGTGTGGGTTTCTCTCTCCATGGATCCACACATCGCTGCTCCAGCATGGGCTTCCCACCTCTCTCAGCATCCCCATGCTCTGGTGTGGGCTTCTGCAGGAGCTGCAGGTGAATCTCTGCTTCCTCCATGGGCTGCAGGGGCATAGCTGCCTCCCCATGGGCCTCCCCATGGAATCTCAGCTCCAGTGCCTGGAGCAGCTCCTGCTCCTCTTCCTGCCCTGCCCTGGGTGTCTGCAGAGCTGCCCCTCTCCCATGGGCTCACTCCACTCTTCTCCAGCCACAATTACAGCTGCACAATAACAATTTTCCTTCTCAAATCAGTTATTCCAGAGATGTCACCACCATTTCTATCTTGGTCAGTAGCTGTTACACCCTGGATCCCCTGGAGTTGGCACTTCCAGCAGCTCCTCAGAGAATCCACCCCTATAAGCTCTCACTACCAGAACCCTGCCACACAAACCCCATCCAGACGAACTTTCCTCCTCAGTTACACCATAGATAATTGGCATTTGCATATTTTTGTAGCTTGGTTTTGTAAACAACAGTCACAGGATCCCCAGATAAATTCCAATTGCACAGGATCTCAGGAGTTGATGTTCCTTAGGCACTGACAATTTAAATGCAGTTGTTTAATCCATACCTTTCAAGCATAAAGATGCCCAAAAAGCCCTCACAGAATGGAAAAAATGGGAACATTACTATTGGTCTTTCATACACACCTGAATAAATTCAGTGTTTGTAACTTCACCAGTGATACTGGTTCAGAAATTGGGGCCAGCACTCCAGAATTTCAATATCCACAATATTTCTCAGCCAAACTCTGTGTGAACAAAGATTTTTAGATGTTATGACATGAAAGCAAAGGGCCTAAACTTCTGCTCATGAATTTTTAAATAATAGTGTATAAAATCCTGGAATGCCTCATCTGGGAAAGGTTGCTATGCTTGGAAATTGTTGATGTTTTCAGGAAGAAATTTATCCCAGACAGCTTTGAAAGCTTTCTGTCTCAACGTGATGTCTCTCTTGTTCTCATAAAACCAGGGATATTTTTCTCCATGGAGTTAAGCAGGGCTCAGGCATCTCCACCTCTGACAGGATCTTTCTTGGCCCAGTGAGACACATTAAAATAGATTCTTCTTTCCATTCTGGTATCTCCAGGAATTTGGAGGACAGCAGGACACCTCCCACATGAGCTCCTGCTTCTGCCTGGGGCCAGCAGCCCCAGCCTCACACTTTTGGGGAGCAGCATTTCCTCTGGATGCCTTTCCCAATAGTTATTAATGTCACAGAATCCTTACATTTGGAAAAGACCTCTGAATTCGTCAAATCCAAATATCAACCAGCTCCACCACTACCTTGTCCTCAAGTGCCACATCCGCATGTATCTTGAACACTTCCAGGGATGAGGACTCCACCACTTCCTGAGAAGCTGTTCTAGTATTTCACAATGCTTTTGGTGAAGGAATTTTCTTTAATATCCAAGCTAAACATCCCCTGACACAACTCGAGGTCATTTCCTCTCTTACTGGAGAAGACATCTCACTATTTCCTTTCCAAACCCACCAGTTCTTGGATTCTTCATCTTGGATCTCCTTCTTCCACAGCTGCCACCAAGGCAGGCATTGGCTCTCCTTTTGATCCCTGATATTCTTTAGAGAAATCTGTAACCAACCCCATATCATCATCATCATCATCATCATCATCATCATCATCAATGAAGTCTGTTGAGCTTATTTTTGCATTTGTAAAGTCTGTGGTCTGACACACAGAATTTTTTTGGGAGTTTTAAGGGTTTTGGATTTTTTTTACTTGCTTCTTTTTCTGTGTCATTACCAAAAGTCCTAAAAGACGTTTGACAAGAATGCTGTGGCACGGAGTAATTGAGGTTTCTCTTTTCTAAGCCCCACAGCTGATTTAACTGATTCATGTGGTGTGGTGACAGTCATGGTGGCAGCATTTGACTTTTGGGGACTGCTTAAATCCATCAAAACGAATCCAGAGCCACTTATGCCCTCACCCAGCACCATGGCTGTCCGTGGAGTGGGGTGGCCTGGCTGCCACTTTTCCATTACTCTTCCCTAGAATGCTCCTGATGGTTCAAAAGTCTCAGCTGTGCTTCCCAAATTATTATTGTTCTAAATTATGACGTGGGGCATTAAGATGCTTTTCCTGGGAAAGCATGACCTGTCACCATTAACAATCTGACACAACAAACAATTAAGGATGCATTAATTTAGCAGGCAGGAAAATGCTTTTATTTCCCAAGTAATGAGCTTTTATGTGTAGATGGGCAAAGTGGCATGTGAAGGAAAGAGCCCATTCCAAGCTTACATTGTGTTCACAAATTGAGGTGTGTCTGGATACAATTCCAAGGCAAGTCTGTCTTCACCTTTCAGAGGGAGAAGTTTGAAATGAATACACATGGCTTTTGTAAAAGAAGGAAAAGGCCTTCTATGCTCTTGATTTTTGCCTTGTATGTGTCAGTTGATTTAGAGAGATGAAACAGGAGCTCCATTGTGCTGTCTTAGTGTATCTTGCGTGAAATAAGGGGAATTCCAACCTCCAAATGCTAATGTCTCATCCTGAAAATACTCATCCAGCACTGCAGAAATGGGATTTTCTGCCTGGCAAAGCAGAGCAGCTCAGTGCCTAATTTATAAATCCATTTGGGTATTAGGAATTACGTTCTTAAAAGTTATCAGTCATCCAGGGGATGTTCCCAGCCCTCCAGTTCCAACCTTCCTTTTTAACATGTCTGAAGGAGCACCAGGGTGTGTTGTAGTCATGGTCACTTTGGGGTACTCATGAATACTGGCAGTGTTCAGATTGTCTTTTTTTTGTCTTGGAAGACTCAACCATTAGGCCACCAAATTCCATTGGATGTCCAGAAGAAGCTGTCATCCATCCAGCTGTTCAGGGCATATCCCAAGATTCACTGGGTAGGGAAGATCAGAGGTGACCTGACTCTGGGATGGTTTCTCTGAAAGCCACGAATCCAAGATCTATCCTTTTAAACTGACTGTGCCCATTCCTTCTGCAATGAACACTTCAGTTAAAAGCAGGGATCCTTTAAGCCCTGCAGAGCCCAGGATTGCTTTGGGACCAGATTTCCTGAGGAGGCAGAGGTACCATCACCCTTGGAAAGGCATCTGAGAGTGAACCCAGTTCTCTGGGCACTGAAGGCAGGGATCAAACTGGATGCAGAACTCTGCTGTACCTTGAAAGTCATGGGAAGAAGCAACAGTTGAAAAGTAGTGGGAACCACAGGGAACTGAGGGAATCAAAAGAAGCCTCATCTCCTTCCCTGTGAGGTTGGGGAGGCCCTGGCACAGAGAAGCTGTGGCTGTCCCTGGATCCCTGGCAGTGTCAAAGGGCAGGTTAGACTTTGGGGCTTGGAGCAGTCTGGAATAGCGGAAGGTGTTCCTGCCCATGGCAGGGGTGGCACTGGATGGTTTTGAGGTCCCTTCCAAGCCAAACCATTCCATCATTCTGTGATTTCAGTGGAAGTTAGACTTGAGGATTTTGTCTGTCTTAGAAGATCATTCATAATTCAGAGCTGCTGTCTTCCACGACCCTTGAATTAATTCCCTTCATTAGAGCAAACAGGTAGCCCTGAATCAAGGTGATTTAAACAAAGATTTACTTCTTGAATAGCATACAGAGAATTCATTAATTGCTCTAAATTTTCTGTTACTCCTTGGAACTGGTTCTCTTACCCCTGTCTCTAGTCCACATGAGTTCCATTATCCAACTAGAAGGAAGCTAGAGGGAATATTCCTAAATATATGAAAGGGAACAATATACACAGATCCATAATTTGATCTTCTTCCTTTAAAGAATTTCTCCTCTAATTATTTTCTTTCCAAGCTGTAATTAGAGACAAGCTGTAATTATTAGACTACCTATTACTATTCTCCTGATAAGTTCTGTATTTTCTATAAGAAATCCTGATGTGTGAATTCCAGTTTGCATGAGAGGAGTTTGTCCAGACAGATTTCCTCCTCTTGGAGAGAAGGCTTTTCTTCCCTCAACAGCTCTTTTATTATGGCAAGCTTTAGGAGCCTCCCAGACTTTCAGTGCTTGTGTGACTTAGCATGGATAATATTCCCTATTAAGGCTTTGGTTTCATGTGCTAAAAGGAAAGGGGTGAATTAAGGAATTCATACAAGCCAATAGATTGATCCCAGTTTTCAATCTGAGATTTGGAGCAGATTGTAAATCCTAAATAAAAGATACAAATAAATAAGCTCCCATTAAAAGGAAGTTGAGGGGAGAACTTCTGGCTCTGCACAACTCCCTGACAGGAGGGGACAGCCAGGGGGATCGGGCTCTGCTGCCAGGGAACAGGGACAGGACAAGGGGAAACGGCCTCAAGCTGTGCCAGGGGAGGCTCAGGTTGGACACAGGAGGAATTTCTCCATGGAAAGGGTGCTCAGGCCTTGGAACAGGCACTCATGGTAGTGGCGGAGTCTCCACCCCTCGAGGTGTGCAAAGCCATATGGACGTGGCACTTGGGAACATTGGTCAGGGTGGCCTTAGGAGTTCTGGGGAAGGGGTTGGACTTGCTGGTTTTAGAGGGCTTTTGCAATCTTAACAGTTCTATCTGTTTGTCAAAGATGTTCCTTAAATGTCCATGATTTTCTCTTTCTTTCCTCATGAAGTGCTCATATTTTCGGTTTTCTTTTGTGATGTATGAGGTTTTCATTTTGAGAGCCTTCCCTTTGGGATTTTTCTTGGTGTTTTGACAGTTTTTTTCTTTGTCACATCTCCAGGTTTATTTGGATTTTTTCTCATGAGTATAATTATTGACAAGCTCCAGAATTACACTTCCCTTAACCTCAGGGTCTTGTCTCCAAAATTTCTTTGCAGTCCAGCTTGCAATTTCCTCTTTATAGCTTGGAGGGGTGGAGAGGGCTGGGAGATACTTCTTTTAAACTTTTTATGGAAGGAAAGAAGGTCGGAAAATAGAATCATAGAATTGTTAATTTTATCACCACTCAAATATAGTTTTCTTGAGATGAATATCAATAAATCCTGATATGTAGATCAGCAGAATTATTTATAATTTCTTTTTTGATCAAATAAAAGCTTTACCTCCAATTGCATTATTTGCAAACTAATTCTCTCTCAATATGACGGGTTTGTTCTAAGAGTTTGTCCAAATTAATAAACTTGCTCAACATCAGAGCCAAGAATGTTTTCTCTCCAAGGCATAGAATGCTCTCCTCCATTCCCAGATTCAATTTAAATGACAGGGTACAAATAAAATAAGAACAAAGTGGAATTTCCTTCAGATTTATCATCCATAACATTTATCAGGGCCTGGCATTCTTAAGATTTGTGTAGGCAATGTAAATTTTACAATTATTGCTTAGGGAAGAATTATCTATGTAAGAACTGTTTGAGGGCCCCTAAGAAAGATATAAATTGCTGCTGTGGATCTTTTTTTAATGTTGACTATAAAAGAGAAATAAGCAGGGTTTCTCCAGTAATGAATAGGAAATGCCTGATATGAGGCTGAGATGGTTTTTTCACTGGTTGAATTTCCCAAACACTGCTTGATGCTTCTGTTGTAGAAAAACCTCATCTTTAACCAGCCAAAGCAGTTTTCAAACCTTCCCGTTTTGGATTTGCATGAGGAGTATCCCTGGAAAACTGGTTGTGAATTAAGGGTCTCTCATTATTTTAGGGAAACATTTCTTTAAATAATTTTAGTGGTTTTTAAATATTTATGAAGAACTTGTTGTTGTTGTTGTTTCTGTGCTTATTTTGGCATCCTCTGCAAACCTCAGCAACTTTTCATAATTCTTTGAGAAATTTCTGAATTCACTTTCCAGGAAAGATGGAGAGAGACTCTTTCCAAGGGCATGGACACAGGGAATGGCTTCCCACTGCCAGAGGGCAGGGTCAGATGGGATATTCAGAAGGAATTGTTCCCTGGGAGGGTGGGCAGGCCCTGGCACAGGGTGTCCAGAGAAGCTGTGGCTGCCCCTGGATCCCTGGAAGTGTCCAAGGGCAGGCTGGACACTGGGGCTTGGAGCAGCCTGGGATAGTGGAAGTGTCCCTACCCATGGCAGAGGGTGGAACTGGAAGGGCTTTAAGGTTCTCTCCAACACAAACTGTGATTCCATGATTTTTGTGTGACCTTAAAGCCCATCCAGTTCCACCCCCTTCTATGGGCAGGGACACATTTCACTGTCCCAGGCTGCTCCAAGTCATGTCCATCCTGGCCTTGGACATTTCCAGGGATCCAGCAACAGCAACAGGTGCTCCTGGAACCCTGTGCCGGGGCCTCCCCACCCTTCCATATTTTCTGATCCAGTGTCAGGCTGAAAAGAGGTTCTGGTTTATCCCTGAACACGGGAAATGGTTATTTAGTCAGTGGGATTTTAGTGCCTTTTGACTTTTTCATGATTCCCAGCAGGGATGATGATGTTGTTCCCAATCCTGCTCGGTGCTGCACTTCTGGAGAAGCCCCTGTAATGCATTCTGGTTGTCAAATAAGTGGTTTTTTCAGAATAGCATATCAGTCTGAGGCTTCAGCAAGTGTTTAGAGCCATCTAATGGGGGGTCTAAAAGCATTTGTTTCGGTTAATAATCTGCCATCACAGCCCTTTCTGATGTTAATTAGAGAAGTGCTGTTCTCAAAGACACACAGGTGAGTCCCAGTAAGTGGTAAAGGTGTGCATTGCTGAGATAACAGTCAGAGAACAGATGTTTCCTGCATTTGGGTGAAATAGGGAGACTTTGAAGTACAGTAATTTCATGATTATAAGCCGCACCTGATTATAAGCCGCATCTCCCAGTAGCTGGGTAGACCATGAGATTTGTCCATATATAAGCCGCACGTGAATATAAGCCGCACCATTTTTTCCCCTTTTTTTTAACGTGAGGAACCATGTGTAACAGTAACAGAATCGAGCCAGCTGGGTTTGGTGTCAGGTGCTCAAGTTGCAAACAGTTTTCATAGACCAGTGAAGCCTTTAAAGGCAGCCCCAGGTGCCCTCCTGGCCAGCTCTTACTTCCGGGTTGACATTTCACTGGGATTTGTCCATAGATAAGCCGCACCTGAATATAAGCCGCACTACTGGGGTAGGCTGGATTCTTCAATGAAAAAGGTGTGGCTTATAATTGTGAAATTACTGTACTCCCGTTTTCTTTCTCAGTTTAAAAACTGAGTGTTACAGATTTTTAGGAAGACAGGCTAGGGGGTTGCTGCTAACCCAGAGTCTGCTTTGAATGCTCCTTGTGATTTCACCCACTTTTGGTCATTTGCTAAATTGTGATTAATAACAAAGGAAGATTATTTGAAATATTGGTCTATTACAGTGAATTCTGAATTCATTCACATCTGATAATTTTCTAAACTGTGACTCATGTAAAAACAGGGATTTCTTGCAATGTTGGTCTTACAGTATCTTATTTTAACACTCTTGCAAGTTTAGGATGAGGAGCATTTGATAAAATTTTCCAAACCAATTCTACTGTTTGGCATCTTCATAAGGGTTTTTTTTTTTTCCTTGCAAAATATTGTTTCTGTGCAAATATCTTGCCTTTTAAATTCATAAGTGAAAATTTAAATATGACAAGTGGACCACTGGCCTGGATGTGTTGGCTGACAGGAAGGGTGCTTAAAATGAATAAAGAATGGCCAGGAATGTGAAAAATACTGAAAATCCTTAGGCAAGAGTTGGGAAAAAATCCAAACACTTATTTTCCTTCCTCTCTGTCTTTCTTCTTATAAAATCCTCTCAAAGAGAAGAAATACTGCAGATGATCAACCACAGCCTGTGAAAATTATTTGAAATGAAAAGAAATCTTTTCTAAATGGGAATTCCTTTCTTATGCCATTGTTATTAAACACTGTGCTCCTTCAGTTCATTTCCCTGAATTTCATGGAGTTGAGTTACCTTTGGAAAAGCTGATTTACATTCAGTGTGCATCGCAGCAGAGCAAACATTCTGGAGTGGCTTTTGTGTGGACAAGAGGCAGAAAGTGCATTTTCCTTTTAGAAGTAGAATGTGGGAATGGCAGTTTCAGGAACGATTAGCAAATAGCTGGGGCTCAATAAACAGAAGCTGCTAGCCTGGTAGCTCCTTGTGCTGGCTTGGTTCAAAATCCTCTGGATTTTTAAATTTTGTAAGTAGTAAAGAGTCACCTAATGCAGATGTGGGGAGCTCTTGGGTCACTGAAACCACACCAGCTGGATCTGGAGTTGGAAGAACCTGATTCCAGCACCAACTGAGCACCAGAAGATGCAGGTATCCCTTCAGACTTTTGGTTGGGATTTTGTTTGGTTTGTTTTTTACTTTGTTTATTTTGCTGTTTTGAGGTTTTTGTTAAGGGAGAATGGTTGCAGGTTTCTCTATGAAGCCTCTGAGGTGCCATTTTCAAACAAGTTTGTTTTCCTAAAGCAAGGAATTCCTTCTGGGGTCACATCTCCATGGTGTAATTGCTGTGACTGTCCTATTATAAACATTTCATGGAATCATGGAATTTTTATGGTTGGCAACAACCTCCAAGGTCATCAACTCCAACCTGTGACCAGGTATCACCTTATAACTAAACCACAACTGCAAAGTGCCACATCCTCTCATTTTTTACACACTTCCAGGGATGATTACTCCACCACTCCTCCTTTAAGCCTATCCTAAGGCCTGAGCACCCTTTCCATGGAGAAATTCCTCCTGTGTCCAACCTGAGCCTCCCCTGGCACAGCTTGAGGCCATTTCCCCTTGTCCTGTCCCTGTTCCCTGGCAGCAGAGCCCGATCCCCCTGGCTCTCCCCTCCTGTCAGGGAGTTGTGCAGAGCCAGAAGGTTCCCCCTGAGTCTCCTCCAGGCTGAGCCCCTTTCCCAGCTCCTTCAGCCACTCCTGGGGCTCCAGCCCCTTCCCCAGCTCCGTTCCCTTCCCTGGACACTCTCCAGCCCCTCCAGGGCTCTCTGGCCAGGAGGACCCAAATTTTCTTCAGAGGAATTTGATGCAAAGTATCAGAAGGCACAAGAAAGATTTGAGATTTAAGACACTGAGTTGGATGATTTGATTTGAAATTGATGCTGAACTGAACTGATGCTGAATTGATATTGAACACAATCATTATTAAATACAACAATGTGGGGTTTTGGTCTGGAGCTCTCAATCTGTAGGTGCAAAGGGATGTGACTCAAGCCAACACCTCTCCCCCTTTTTGACTGTGAGAGAAAATTTCCAGAGTTAGCACAGACATACTTTATTGACATTTTATATTAAATACAGTTAATTCTGCTGTTCCCACCCCCTGGGATGTTAAAATTGGGTTGCAAAATAGAACATCATGGGGGGGTGGGAAGGATGAGCCAGGATGACTGTGCCACTTCATCAGCTTAGTTAATCATCATTGTGGCATATTTTGCTTGATAAATCACTAATTTTCTTTTCTCATTCTGGAAAATTTTATATTTCCAGATTTTTCCCTCCACTCATAACAAAAACTCCTTAATCCTAAAAATACTATATAAAAAAGAAAAGATATCTGATATTTATCATGCATCTCCAATATAGGAGTCAGTCTTGAGCTTGTTTTGCCTTCTAAAAATTAAAAATAACCTCTTGAAATGCTTCCCTTTACACAAAAAAAGTGTTTAAAAAGTTGATAATCTGCTTACCTGTGATTCTGTCTAATAAGTAACAGTAGGGTTGGCACTTGGCTAGCTGTAAAATAAAGAGAATTTCTTCAAAATGTTCTTTTTCTGCCTAGACTTCGACTGCTACTGTCAATATAATGGTGACAGATGTCAATGACAACGGACCAGTTTTTGACATGTTTCTCCCCAAAAACCTCTCTGTGCAGGAAGAGGAAGCCAATGCTTTTGTTGGTCAAGTAAGGGTAAGTCTGGGGTTTTTTTTTTGTTTTCCAGCAGCAACCATATCAAGAGAAAATGGGAGCTCCTTAAGTAGATGCTTCAGAAAAACAGGACATTTGGGTACCATGGGAACCCAAACACCCATAATAATAATGTTCCTTCCCATCCTTATATTATTTAATAAGAAATCAGAGCTGGTCTTGGACAAAGTTAGGATCCCTCAGTGCAATTAAGTCAGTTTTGATAAATCATTAAATTATTGCTCTGCTTTTTATCATTATCTTCCTGTGTGGTTGTTTTTCATTTTGCATCCTAAAAGGCACAGGTGGAACATTTTCAATCAGTCCCAAATACCCTTCATATCCATTTTGTGCTTTGCTGGAGGCCCTCAAGGCTCAATCATCTTCTCAAACACGAGCTTGCCTCTATTATTAGCTGTGATAGAATTGTAAAATACAGCAACAAGAAGCTCTCTGGCTTCTAAATTAGTGCAATTTCTAAGTTGTGTGGAAATGAAAATATTTATTGGAGCCTTGGGATAGTTTATTCCTACTTGGAGTGACAGAAACTGCTTCTGCCATTTCCTGTCCTGTTTATCCCTGTATGGAGAAAGCTTTTTCTCTTATAGCCCAAATACTGGGTCTATTTCTCCTATCTCATGTTCACAACTGCAAATTGATATAGGGATATCCATTGGAAACGCCATTCCGTGGTACAGAAAAGAGAAATTGGGGCACTTGGAATTTTTTTCTGGCTCCAGTGAGGTTACTGCAATAATGGTGATGGGAGTTTGGGTGTAGTTGTGTTGTTTGAGGACATTTCTTAAAAACTGAACTAGCTTTTAGTGTGTTGTGCTTCACTGTAGATAAAACCACAGGAGGTATCAGAGAGATGTTAATGGGAATAAATTTTGTATGGAAGCTTTAATATGGATAAAATGTACATAAAGGGCTATTTTAAGTGGGAATAGCCTAGGAAAAGAAGAAATCCTTATAGTATCTTGTGTTTTCTCTATCAAGAATTAACCCCCAGATTAACAAAGCTGTTTTTCAGAAAACCTTTTACTCATTTCAAACAGAAACCTGAAATCTGCCAGAGCAAGCAGTCATACAGGGGATTTAAAATAAAAAGACTGATTTTGTGGTGTCCCTTTCACTTTTGAATGACATCTTCCCATTTTACCTGAGGAAAAAAATAACAAGAGATTTTTACCTTAAAACCCAAGATCTGACCCTGCTGCTCATGGGAGCAGGGAGCCCGGTGAGGAAGGACATGGAAAAGGTGCTCAACCACTTTGATCTCTGAGGATTTTTGACTCAGGAGGTTTGGTCTCAGGATTGGGTGCCTGGGCTCACTGTCAGAATTTCAGAGTGCTTTAGATTGGGAGGGCTCTTAAATCTCATCCCATTCCAGCCCTGCCATGGGCAGGGATGTCTTCCACCATCTCAGCTTAATCCAAGCCCTGTCCAGACTGGCCCTGGATACTTCTAGGGATGAGGTTATAAGCAATTTGGGGTATAAATCAGTCTTAATACTCCCAGGAATAACTCCTGCCAGAAACTAGTAATTTCCATGCTCTGCTTTGTTTTCAGTGGGAAAGCTGGACTTTCAAATGGGTTCCCATAAGGATTTTGGTAATATCTGGGGGGTGTTTTCCCAAGGAGGTGTAGCAGGAAGGCAGTGAGTGGTTTCCTGTGGGAGAGGGAGGATTTGGAGCATTTATTTCATACAGGCAGGCAATATCCACACTTGGAAATGCTCTCCCTTTCTGGCAGCTCTGCTGCCAGCTGGAGCTGCTGGAGGCACTGGCATGAAAGTGCTGCCTGTGGGCATTCCAGGAGCCTCCTGGAGATTAAAAGAAAAAAAGCCAGACAGGATAATGCTGCCAGTGGAGAGGATGTGTTTCCAATCCTTTTGTTTCACACTGTGTTCTCTAAATTGTGACAGCCAGAGGTGGATTGGATTCCCTGCTGCTCCTTCCCCTCTGATCCTGGGAGTTCCCCAGCAAGGCAGGAGCACAACTGCTGCATGAAGTCTCCACAAAGGGCCCCCAGGAATCCAAAAACTCCAACTGGAAACTCGACAGTAAAATTCAGGCACTTTCTTGTGCACTTTTCTGGCAGTCTAAGCCAGCTGGAGATGGGGCATCAGGATGATCTGCATTGTATTCTGCACTTTAATCAATTGCAGGGGCATGGGAGGTAAAAAAGGTGGAATGACACTTAGGAAAGAGATCAATATATTGATCTACAGTCATGTTCACACCCTTGGGCAGGGGAAGACAGTCTCCAGCAGTTTGTTGCAGACTCTGAAAAAGCAGCTTGTTGTTCAATAAAAGGCTGATGGGGCCCTGGAGAGGAAAGACATCCCTTGACTGAAGTTATTATTCATGTGGGGTTTTATTTATATGCAGATTCTTTTCCCCAGCCCCATAATTTATTTGTTGTTGGGTATTTTGGTGTCATTGATCAGTACTGTTTGAAAACTCCAGCATGAACGTGTTGCTATCAAGGAGAGATAGCGACAGGGAAGAAAATTAGATGGAAAATGGGGATAAAGAATTATGTGCTCAAGTATCACTGGCAGTTGGATCGTCTCTAAATAAATTAAAGGATAAATTAATTCCAGTAATGAGAGCAGTTTGCAGGGTGTGTGACACTTATGTCATCTGCTTGGTTTTAAGTTACAAAATAAATGCTTAAAGAAAGTTGTTTTTTGGGATGGACCTCCTCTTCCTTCTGAAAAAGTTGGGAAAGTTTGGAGAAATCTTTTTGGTTGTACTATACTAGACCTCCTGAATACTGATGAAATGTAATTATTTCCCAGCAGAGCTTTCTGTTTGTGGTTGTCAGTGAATTCTTACAGGCTCCTATTTTTATTTAATAAATTCATAAGCTGATAAACCCTGGATCTAAAGACTGATTTAAATTTCACGGCTGTTGGGTAAAGCTTGTTGTGTTGGACTAAATGACCTCTGGAGATCTCTCAAGCAGCTCATCCTGTATTTCTACAAGCAGGAAAGTTCTTTAAAATGCTGATGAAGAATTATTGCCCATGCACATGGAATGGTTGGGATGAGATGAGCTTTAAGGTCCTTTCCATCCCAAATCATCTGTGATTCTATTATTTTATGACATTACAGTATCTTGTGGAAAAATCTGGAAAGGAATCTGAGTTTTCCTAAATCCCCAATGCATTGTTTTCAGTGTAAAGGGTGTGATTTCCCAAAACTTGCACTGCAGATTACAGCTTGTCTGTGTTAAAAGCACAGGCTCCTGAAATCAAATTCCCAAATTTCCTGGACTTTAAGACAAGTTGAAGGAAAATTAGAGGTGGAGGGAAAAGGAGAAGACCAGGAAAAAAGGGGATTTAATGGCAGGAGAGAACAATCCAGGGAGGAAAGGACTTAAGCCTTTGTGGAAGAGTAAAATCACAGGCTCTGAAGTAAATCTCAAATACCCAGAATAAGTCCAGGTCTCCTGCTCATTGCATGACCCAGTGACTAACAATGCAGTTTAAATTCATCTCACAGATGTAAAACCAACAGGAAAAGCTGAGATTTGAGAATTGGGATCCATAAGAAAACTAATCAGACCTCAAAATCAGAGAATCAGAATGTGGCAGGTGAACTCCAACCGGAGAAAGTTCAGACTTCATTTCATATAAGTGGTGGAAGATCATTGAGAGAGAACCTTGGCAGTATCATTTCCTTCAATTTATTTAGGAATTTGTCCCCAGGAAGAGTAGAAAGGACTTTAATACGATTTTCAGCACTGTCTCTCTCAAGATCCTCATGGAGATGCTTGTCACAGAAAGAATTTCATGTGCTTCTAGTTGGATTTTCATGTTTATTAACAGGCAAATTCCTCTTACAACAAGATTGATGTCTCAAGTCCAAAGCTGTGGCATCAGGAGAAAGAGATGGGGTCACAGATTTGGACTATTTATTTACATTCCAGATCATCACTGTTAGAATTACCTCTTCTTCCTGGCACCAGGAGCAGCAGTGGCTGCAGCCACATTTCCTTATCTTTTTCCACTGTTCCTTGAATTTAGGTCATTTTGGGCACAGATTGAAGAGGTTAAAAAAGCTCCTTGCCACCCATAACATGGCCTTTTAAGTGAAAGTGATTTCAAAAGCTGTGCTCTTGTCTTTCCTGTTCCCAATATTTATTATATTTGTGCATTCATTTGCACCTTTGTCCACCAGATAATATTTGTGCTTTAAGGCAGTGGAAATATTGATATTTATTATCAGCACATTCATGGCAGTTGACTGTTGAGAGTCCAAGGGTTTTCCAAGAAAGGAATTCTTGTTTTTGTTTTTTTGTCCTCTGTTACTTTATATTTTGGGATGCCTTTAAGCCCTATTATTTCTTTCAGCTTGATGCCAAACTAAATAGTCAGAATCAGTGATTTCATATCTCTGATTCATGCCCTTTTAGGATTTTGATGCCTGATTTCCACCCCTGGAAGTGTCCAAGGTCAGGCTGGATGGAGCTTGGAGCACACTGGGATAGTGGAAGGTGTCCCTGCTCAGGGCAGGGGGTGGCACTGGATGACCTTTAACATCCCTTCCAACCTGAAGTCAAGAAAAATTCCAAAAATAACTTAAAATTGGATTTTAGAAAAATATTTGGAAGACCAGCTGAATGTGGAGATTAAAAACAGTATATTCCATCAGTGATTTAGAAATTTTTTGGTTTGAGAGGGCTTTTTGGTATTTAAGTTTTTTCTAGAGTGCAAATGCATTGGTTTACTCTTTTGATCATATCATTGCCACAGAACACACTCATCAAAACCCTACATTTTTTAATCATCCTTCAAGGACAACGAAGTCTCCAAGGTTTGCTGTGTGCCAGCCTAGAAAAAGCTGGGCTATTTGAAGCTATGAAGTGTTAAAATGTGATTAACTCATGTCGAAGGTTCACCAGCCCATCCAGTGATGGGTTTGCAGCCAGGAGCATTTTGGATTTTCATTGATTTTCATTTATATTTGCTCTTAGGGTTTAACTGCTCTTAATGCACAGTTTTGTTTGGAATAATATTTAATTGGTTTTGAAATTAACCCTCCAGGTGTATTGGAATTAGCAGAGACCATGAAGAACATCCAGGGTTCTTATGGCTTGTCTAATGCCTAAAAATATAACAGTATTTAAAAATTTACAGGGTGTTTTCTTTATCCTACTCTGAGTAGAGTGAAGAATAAGCTGCCATGACCTGGGAATTCAGTAGGAAGCTGAAGTTCCTGGAGAATATCCAAAAACCTGCCGAATTTTTCCAAAGGATGTGTGTGCACTTGGATCTCAAAGAAGTACAATTTGCCTTGAAATTTCAAGCCAAAATCAAAGAATCCTAAATGAGTTTGGGTAGGAAGGGACCTTAAAGCCTATCCAGTGCCACCCCATCCCATGGGCAGGGACACCTTCCACTATCCCAGGCTGCTCCAAGGTCCCAAGTCCAACCTGGCCTTGGAGACTTCCAGGGATCCAGGGGCAGGCACAGCTTCTCTGGGCACCTGTGCCAGGGCCTGCCCACCCTCCCAGGGAACAATTCCTTCACAATATCCCCTCTAACCCTGCCCTCTGGCAGTGGGAAGCCATTCCTGTGTCCTGACACTCCATCCCATGTAAAGACTCTCTCCGTCTTTTCTGTAGCTCCTTCAGGCACTGTAAGGTCTACATTAGGTCACCCAAAGCTTCTCTTCCTCAGGCTGAGCAATCCCAATTCTCCCAGACTTTTCTCCCAGCCAACAGCTCCATCCCTCTAAGAAAATTTAAAAAGTGAAAGTCTGTATAAAAGCAGCCAAGAAGGAATAAAGGACAGGAAAAGCCTTTCTGAACTTTAAGGAAAAAGGAAAGTCCAAATTTTTATGGATGACTGATGTTCTCTCCTTTCAAATATTTGGTTTATGACCAAGAGGTCAGGCGCATTTTAGATATTTGTGGCCTCTGACTGCATCTGGGAAATGTTAATTTTGTCCTGTGGGCACAAACTGTAATCTCCCTGCAAAACAAGTGCAAATTCCAGTCTAACACTCCCACCCACACTCGATTTGCTGTTTGTCACAAATGAAGGGCTTGGGAATACTTTCAACCCAGAGTAATAAACCCCTTAAACCCTCAATAATAAACCTATTACACCCCTAGTAATAAAAAAATCATTTTATCTGCCACGAGCACAATAATTATTACCAACAGCATTATTTGGATCCTCCAGCACAATTCCTACATTGAGCTGTGGTGTTTGCTGGAATACTGGGGGAGTTGTCCAGAAGTTTGGTTGGCTTGGGTACGGACTCTGGGGAGCTTTTACTCCTGAAGAAGGGAAATTTAAACTGGAGGAAGCTATTTTTGTGGCCAAGTGGTCCCTAAGAAATATTTAAGCCTGCAGGAAAGAGGGATACTCACTGTGCTTGTCTCTGATTTGGAGACAAGTAGGAATAATAACTTATTTGGCTATTTTCCTGCTCCAACATTCCAGGCACAAATCCTCAACTAACCTGCCTAAATCCTCTCACCATCATGAGCAAGAGTTGAGGATATACTAGGATGTTTCATTTGCAAAGGATGAAATGATATAATGAATACTGTTGACATTCCAGCCCTTGTCATTATACCTCGGAGTTAATGATCTTCGGAGGTGTCTCAGTCATTCCCATCTCCCAGGACTGTGTTTTCCTGTTGGTTGAGATGGAGGGAGATAATTTGCTACTCTGGAACACTGTTGGTTTATATTTCTGAGAGTTTCCTGGTAATGTGAAAGCAGAGCTGGTTAACACAAATCTGAGTTTACTGTATGAGGTAAATGCTGTCACCTTGTAGGTGATGGCGTCTCTAATAAATGTGGGATGTATTTTCTGGGAAATAAAAATAGTGAGTCATTTATATTCCCAGGTTTCCAGGTTTATTTTATCATACAGTACTTCATGAATTAGAGATGGAAATAAGAGTCATCCTGGAGATCTGAGGAGTCACCAAAATAACAGCAGTGCTTGCTCTGTCTCTTTGGATAGACACATTTTTCCTGTTTCTGGCTAAACACCAGGATATGTATCCTGGGCTCATCCTGCAGTGTGGAGGGAGGGGATGCTTCCCCTCTATTCTACTCAGGTGAGACCCCACCTGGAATTCTGTGCACAGTTCTGGTGCCTCCAACATAAGAAGGGCATGGAACTGTTGGAGCAGGTCCAGAGGAGGCCATGAAGATGCTGAGGGGACTGGAGCACCTTCCCTCTGGAGCCAAGCTGGGAGAGTTGGGACTGCTCAGCCTGGAGAAAGGAAGGTTGTGTGGATGTCACAGCACAGGCAGTCTGTAGCTGGGCAAATAATTTGGCCATAAATAAGAAAAGAAACCCAGTTCAGCTAGCCTGGTTCAATAAACAGATCCCTGGGTGAACCACGATAAGTTGGGTTCAAACCTACACAGGGACCCTCAGCCAATCTCATTCAGCCCTAGTTAATACCTCAGCCAAGCACATGTGTAAGCCTGGGAACTTCAGACCTCTCTAAAAAGGGTGGCCATAATAAACTCAGTGCTGTTTGTTGATGACTGTTGGTGCATTTTTGTCATCTCTGTCTCCAACCACTGACTCCATCCTAGTATGTGGAGACCTCACAGCTCTTCCCATGGTCTGAAGGGGCTACAGGAGAGGGACCCTGCATCAGGAACTAGAGTGCCAGGACAAGGGGGCTTTCACTGACAGAGGGCAGGGTTGGATGGGATACTTGGAAGGAATTGTTCCCTGGGAGGGTGGTGAGGCCCTGGCACAGGGTGCCCAGAGAAGCTGTGGCTGCCCCTGGAAATATCCAAGGGCAGGTTGGATTTTGGAGCACCTGGATAGTGGAAGGTGTCCCTGCCCATGACGGGGGGGACACTGAATGAGTTTAAGGTCCTAAACCACTCAGGGATTCTGGGATTCTATGAGATGGGAGAGGTAGAAATGGGCCAGCATTTGAGATGCAATGATATTATGGCACTGTGTAGGAATCTCTTCTATTTTTTTTTTGGTAATTTACCTCTTTTTGTTAGTTCTCTCCTCTTGTTTGTGTTTTAAATTCTGGTTTGGGTTTTTTGGTCTCAGTTTCTATGGTTGCCTGCGTCACCAGTGGCCTTTGAAGGCTGTCTTGCCTCCAGCAATCATAGCTGCTGTTTCTGCTGCCTCATGTCAGGTAGGAGCAACCTCTGCAAGGCCGTGAAGAACTTTTTGCCTGTAAATACATCTTCAGCTCCTTTTAAGGAGCCCTGGTAAAGGAGTCTGGTGGCCCCTTTCCTTACCAAAACTCCAGGACTCTTACCATGTTTTTGTGCAAATGAGTTTGAGTTGTGGTGGAAAGGCTTGCATGGGCATAGGAATCTGCTCTCGCCTCTTTTTAGTCCTGCCATTTTCTCCTTGGCTTTGGGACTTTCTTGAAGATTCAGATTATATGGGAATGAACTGTTTCCTGGCTTCTCTCTCCATCTCTGTACCTGTTCACTCAGGGAATTCAGCCCAGTGTTCGTAATGACCAAATGGGATAAAATTTTCTGTGATATCACTAGTTTCTGTTGTCAGGGTGAGGATAAATTCAACCAGAGCGGTTTTTTTGAAGCAGAACTTTCTGAAAGCTCCCCATTTTCCACATCTTCTGTTCCCTCACTTCCTGGAAAATCTTCTACCTGTTGGTGACAGATCTAGGGGTGAAATTTGGGTTAAAGTAGTCCATTTTGGTACAAAGTGATGACTGCAAAGAGGGACAAAGAGTGTCCACACCAACAGCAAGTCCTTGTCCAAGGAGCAGCTTCCCAAAGGCTCCAAGGGGCTCTGGGAAATTATTTCCATGTGGGAACAGTTGTGCAACCTTGAGACAGGGTTCTTTTAGGGAACAGATTAAACACTCTTTCTTATCCATAAAGAGAACATTATATCTTTTCAAGTTTAGAGTGATAAAAATGTGAATTCTTTACCAGTGTTGTGGTGTATAATTCCAATTAGATAATTAGATTTAATAATGATGCTTTGCTTGTTATTCTTTGTGGAAAGATCTGTTTAATATCTTTGTCAGCCATCTGGATTAGAGCATCAAGTGCACCCTCAAGTCAGTTTGTGAAGAGCACCTTGCCAGGTGGGAATGTGGATGTGCTGGAGGGCACAAAGCTCTAGAGAGGGATCAGGACAGGCTGGATCTATGGGCTGAGGTTCAACAAGGCCAAGTGCTGGGTCTTGTCCTGGGGTCACCCCAAGCCCTGCAGCTCCAAGCTGGGGCAGAGGGGCTGGAAAGGGCCCATTGGGAAAGGCCCTGAGGGTGCTGTGCCAGCGGCTGGACAGGAGCCCAGAGGTGCCCAGCGGGGCACCAGGCCAATGGCCCCTGGGCTATGCCAGCCATGGGGTGGCCACAGACCCAGGGCAGTGCCCGTCCCCTGGGCTGGCCCTGCTGAGGGACCTCGAGGGCTGCGTCCAGTTCTGGGAACTCCTGGCCAGAGAGCCCTGGAGTGCCTGGGGCATGTCCAGGGAAGGGAACTCCAGGGATGGGGACTCCAAACCTCCCTGGGCAGCCCCTGCCAAGGCCTGAGCACCCTTTCCATGGAGAAATTCCTTGTGATGTCCCACCTGAGCCTCCCCAGACACAACTTCATTCAAAGCTCAGAGAGAGCTTTGGCTGTCCCAGACAAGCCTCCTGGACACCACAGATTTGGCAGAATCCTTCCCTGCCTCACTAGGTTTCTCTCCTATAGGCATCTCCCTCGGAGGTTTGCAATTCGTGCATTAATCCATGGTTTTCCTGCTGTCTCTTCAGGCTACAGATGCAGATGCTGGGGTTAATGGGCAAGTCCATTACAGTCTGGCAAACTTAAACAACCTTTTCCGGATCACCTCCAATGGCAGCATTTACACGGCAGTGAAACTGAACAGGGAAATGAGAGATTACTACGAGCTCATAGTGGAGGCGACAGATGGAGCTGTGGACCCCCGGCGCTCCACGCTCACTTTGGCCATCAAGGTGCTGGATATTGATGACAACAGCCCTGTGTTTACCAACACCTCCTACACTGTCTGTGTGCCAGAAAATCTCCCACCAGGAACTGTCTTCCTGCAGCTGGAGGTAAGGAAGCATCAGTGAGTGAAGGTGGTGTGTGTTTGTTCTGCAATATTCAGGGTTCTTATTTAGCTTGGCAGTGAGACTGTAATAAAAGATTGTGAACTGGAGCATGGGAGCAAGTTTTTTTGCCCAGAGAAGCTGTGGCTGTCCCTGGATCCCTGGAAGTGTCCAAGGCCAGGTTGGATGGGGCTTAGAGCAGCCTGGGATTGTGGAATATGTCCCTACCCATGGCAGGGGTGGCACTGGATAGTTTTAAGGTCCCTTCTAACCCAAACCATCCTGAGATTCTGTGATCTTGGCAGTGGCCAATAGCAGGTGGCAGGGAGGAGAACTATGATGAGATTCAGTTTTCACTGCCATTTGCCCAGAACACTGTGCTCATTTCACATGATTTGAACTTCCAGTGAATTTCATTTCTTGTGTCTGTGCACATTGAATACAATTACAACAACACAACTCAGGATGTTTGCAACAGTTTGCCCTTTAAATCTCAGAGGGGTATTTTCTGAGAATGGGTTTTATTTGATGTCCCTCTGTTCCCTGCAGGCCAAAGACGTGGACCTGGGTGCTGATGTGAACTATCAGATCCGCACTGAGGAAGCCCGGCAGCATTTTTCCCTGAACAAGCACACAGGAGAGCTGTCACTCCGGAAATCCTTGGATTATGAATCATTCTCTGACACAGAAGCAACCTTTACTTTCCTCGTGGAAGCCTTCGACAGCAAGGGAACAATGCCTCCTGGGCTGGCCACTGTCACTGTCAGAGTCAAGGTAAAGAGGTCACTCCTCAGCCAGCAGCATCCTCTCCCAGTCATGCCAGAATATTCCATCACCATGCAGGTGTCCTTAGGAAACACCAGGACTCTCTGCTCTCCTGCATCTCACTTGTATGAATCTTATTCTGCCAGCAGTTTGTTGAGTTAAACACACACTTTATAACAGCTGTAGTTATTTTCCTGTGTGCAATTACATAGTTAAATGCTGGAATTATGAAATCACAGAATGCCTGACACAAATACAAACATTTTGTCCTTTAGAATCTCTGAAAGACTGAAGTAAATCCCTCATGGAATTGTTTGCAAAAGGGACACAATCACTTTTCAGCCCACAAATTGTAATTTCAAGACCCACTGGTATATTAAGTGCTGCTGTGGCACAGCACATCCTGGATTCCAGAGTCTGCTGCTGGAAAATCCAGCTCTGCAAAGGAACAGCCTGATTTAGTGTCTTGCACCATGAACTGTAGTGAGTTGCAGCCTCATCTCTGGGTTTCAGGGCCTTTCCTAGGAATAAAGGGATGCTGGTGTCTGTTTGGGAATGCTCCACAAACAAAGTGTTTGTAGCTGGGATGGCAGCACTTCCCCATCTTCATTTGCCTGTGTGCAAGAAGAGAGGAGAGCTCAGATGCATTAATCCTACTCTTGGAATTCCCAAAGGTGCAGCTCTGTCAGTCATTCTGTCTTTCTGAGCAGTTGCTTAAGTTATGTGAACTATGGAAGAGAAGAGACTTTAAATGCTCAGTTTTAGTAAAGGAGCAAAAATTGTAGCAAGACCAAAAGCACAGCTCACAAATGTTCAGTTTAAATGTGTCTGTGAAAAGCATTTGGCAGTCTGGAGTTCAGCCTGTTCTGGAGCAGCAGGTGCTTGAATTGCCACGTAGTTTTAAGTAATTCTGTTTGTCAGTCTCTACTGAGCTCACAGTTCTTTTAGGACAGTAAATGTCTCCCATTATTAGCTCTGTTGACAATGCCTGAAGGTTTCTATGATGTCTCTCTGTCTGCAAAATGTCTCTGTGTGAAGTGCAGGTCACCTGTTCCTGACTAATCTGTGCTTTTCCCCAGCACATTGCACATCATTCACAGGAAGTAGCTTTTCCATCATTCCCTGAGCTTCTTCTGTTGGACTTCTACAGAGCAAGTTGCTCAAACCTCAGGTTTTTTCCTAAAATAAACCTTTTCCCAGCACACTGAATTTTTGAAAGAGTAGTTTGCGTTGGTTTGGGTGCGTTTGTTGGGGTTTTTTAAAGGTTTTCAGGTGGGATTGTGTTCAGAGAACAGCTATCGTCTGTGTGGTTGATTGTATTAATGTCAGGGAAAATTACAGTTTAGCTCAGCATCACTGTACCAGCAGCTTGTGGACTCTCAAAGAAATAGGAAATTTAAGGTGGGGATTAATAGGCTCAAAAAATCATTCCTTGCTCTCCTGGAAACTCTTTCCACACATAAGCAACAAAATAGGAGCATGATGATGCTTTGGGGAGGCTGGAATACCAGAAGTAACCATTTTGGAGTAAAAGGTGTTTGGCTGGGGGCAGAACAGGGCCTGGGAGGGAGGACAACCAGGGCATACTCAAAGTGAGAAAGAAAATAAATCCAATTAAAGGTGAGTGTTTTCATACTCAGTGACAGGCTGAGTTTTGCAGCAGATCAAATATTTAAGTGCTAGAAGGAAGATGGTGCTTATGTTCCAGCCTGGTGTGAGGGCTAGGACAGGAGAATTTTGAGTGGCACTTGAGAGAACGGAGGAGGATTTGTGGAAAAACCAGATTTGGTATCTCAATATGTTGGGCAGCTGTCATTAGTGGGTTTTATGTCAGGTGGCAGATATTTTGAACATTGATTACAAGAGGTGTCTGGATGGTTTAATTTGAGCTTAAAGATAAACTTCCCAGATACAAAATTCACAGGGATGGGGGAGAGGGTAGAGGGTGAAGGCAGAACCCTGTGCTGTTCCTATTTGAGATGGGAAGGATCCTCAAGACACCTTGGAAGGCTGATCCAAGAGTCAGAGCAGCTGGAACCGGGTGCAGAGTCTGGAAATCAAGTGAGAACAATAACAGGCCACCGTTTCCCTCCCACTCAGCATCTTCTGCTCCTGCTGCAGCAACTGGGTGTGCTTCCTCTGAGTAGCTCCTGAGCTTTCCTGTATTTAGAGGCTGGGCTTTGAGTAATTACTTTAATACAGGGTTTGAGAGCCCAAATAGGAACTGAACCAAGTGCGGATGCCCCACAGTCCCCAACATAAGAACACAAAATTGAACTACAGGGAAGCAGAGGCCGTGCTGGGGCCAAGCTGATGTCACCATCACAGATCAGCCCCTCCAACCCTCAAAACTTTGTGTTATTACTTAGGTCTCCAGCCCTCTGGGGCTCCTCTGCTCACATTTGTCATTTCTCCTAGCCCAGCTCTTCACTGCAAGCACTGTAATTTTTCCTGGGTAATGGAATTCTGTTAAGCAGCTATGGATGCCTGATGGTGTCGTCCATCATTTGTGTGATATCCAGTAGAATGAGCACACCCAGAGCCCACTGCTCCCTGTGGCTGCAGGAGGGGGATACACACTGGGCTGTTCTTTGGACTCTGAGCCCTTGGCATGACAAGTTACAAATAGTTTGTATTAACCTGCTCTGAACTAGGTCAAGGCACAGATTACTGAGCAGAGCTTTCCCTGCAGGAGGAACAACTTTATCGGTATACTCTCATGTCTGGATGAAACAAGTTATTGGCCTCTGCTGTAGCCAAAAGGCTCCTTGCATTGTAAGGATGTCCTAGGACTCCTTTGGCAGAGAAAGCCAAAGGTAAATCAATGAATTCATAGGCTCATTTCGTTGGCAATTACCTCTGAGATCACTGACTGAAACCATTAACCCTGTACCACTAAACTTCATCCTCAGGTGCCACATCCACACATCTTCTGAACACTTCCACCTCTGCCCTGGGCAGCCCCTTCCAATACCTGGCCACCCTTTGGGTGAGGAAATCTTTCCTAACATCCAACTGAACCTCCCCTGGCACAGCTTGAAGTTGTTTTCTTCTGTTCTGTCGTTGTTCCCTGAGAGAAGAACCCGGTCCCCACCTGACTCCAGCCCCTCTCAGGGCGTCATAGAATGATAATTGCTGTATCCATTCAAGTATTTCCAAGGAAGAACAGTCTTAGTGGCAGTGATTTCTTCCCACTACCTCAAACAGATGAAGATTTTTCTCTTTTCCCTGTTCTCAGATTCCTTTGGCTGCTTTCTTAGCTTTTCCTCTGAGGCTGCAAGAAGTCACAGTGTGTCTGGGAGGGCTGAGTTTGTTTTGCTTCTTGTACCCACACACATCCCCTCACAATCCAGATGATTCCCGGTACTGGAAAAAGCAAAATCCTTGCAGCTCAAATTATTAGGATTTAGCATTTGGAAGCAACTGCTGTGGTAATAGGGTTTGTTAACAGAAACAGTTGTTCTTGAGTAATATGTTCCTAAACACAAATAATGAGAATTTCTGTATCATGGGGCCTCTAAGGTCTCTGCATGCTTTATGCTGTGTCCTCCACTTCTTATTACCAGCCATTGTTTTTGTATTATTTTGCCTCTTTCTTGTTTGTAGAAATGCTTTTCTCCTCTTTCTGGGTTGAGGATTGTTTTGCTTTGGAGTTTTTCAAGGACATTGTGTAGTGGAATGAAGCCATTGTCTTGATGAAGGGTTCAAAGTGAGAAAGTAACAAGAATAACTAAAAACAGAGGGTTATAGTTCTAACAATGCCAAAAATTAGGATGAGGAGCCAGTGAGTTGATTGAGAGCTGGTTGATCACAGTGGCACAGGGTGTAGTTGGTGGCTGTTACTGGGGGTGTCTCCAGGGCTCAATACTGGGCGCAGGATTGTCTAAATTCATCAGTGATTAGGGAGAAGAACCCCAGGCACCAGCACAGGCTGAGGGGTCTGTGCTTGAGGGAAGGAGCTGGGGACACTGAGCTGCCCCTGAGCCAGCAGAGTGTTCTCTGGGCCAGGAAGCACCACACAGTGAACATATTTTCCCATTTAAAAAACAGAGCAGCATCAGAAAACTTACAGGAAGGCTAAAAAATCAGCTGGATTGCCTCCAAAATATTCCTCATTTCTAGTGACACTAATGGAATAACAGGCCTGGGGTTGAGCTACTACAGTGCTGGCAAATAGAATTATTTCTTTCCTTCCATCTCAACTGATCAGTTCAATCATCAGCCAGCCATTTATTGCCTCGTGTATTCCACCATGATTATTATCCCTTAATTTATAGGATGAGCTTCTTTAGGGCTTTCTGAAGACTAAATGGGAGAGAGATCCAGTTGTGTTATGTGAGCAAGGCCCTGTTCTGTGCAGCTTCAGACAAAGCCCTATGTAAAGCAACTCTGTACCCACTCACAGACAAAATTCAAGGGGCCACTTTGGCCATATCAGCATCATCACGAGGGTTGGAACTTGGTGTATTTAAGGTCTATTCATTATGAGAGGCCAAGAGAATACATAAGGAAGGGAAGGGACTTTGAAGTTCTTGATACTCTAGTATCTGGTGAAATCAGGTATTTCATGGAATCCCAGACTGGTTTGGATTGGAAAGGATCTTAAAACTCATCTAGTTCCACTCCTGCCATGGACAGGGACACATTCCACAGTAAACTCCCCCTAAAGTGGTTGTAAGAAGTCATTAAATCACCTTTTAAATCTGAAGCATATCCCACAAGTGGGGCCAAACTGCAGCATCTGAAAGCTTTCTCCAGTTCATTCCTCCAGCCACATAAACCCTGTCTGCCATTAACTCAAATCCAGGTTCCTATTAACGATCAGACATGCTCCAAAATATAGAAATGGCAAATCTGGGTAATGTATCCTCCATATTTCTCACTTTCAAATACCTGGGCTGCCTATTTTGACAGTAAGGAAATAACAGCCACATATTTGCAGATAACTACAAACCAGCCTTTGTGTCACTGCTTATCTGGCTGCAGATTTATTCTATTTTTATACAGATTTATTTACAAAACAGTGAAAGGCAAAGCATAGCACCCCCAAAGCTGTCTCCCTACCATAGATACTCCTTATCCTCCACTTTTTTGTTGGTTTTGTTTGTCCTTGCTCCCATGGGGCAGCACAAAAGCACTACAGGATCATGACATCCTGTCCCTGCACAAAGGTAAGGATGAAGCACACTTTGGGAGAGATGGTTTAATTTTAGTATTCTTGAGAATCTACATTTGCACCTTCAAAAACAGGTTAAGCCTTATGAAGGGATTTCTTGATGGCAGCTCATTAACTCAGCTGTCACCCTCGGCATGTGCATGATCCCACTCCCCCACCACATTCCTTATTCTCTGAGCAGGACTCAGCTCATTCCCAAGACTTACACAGGACTTTTATTTAGGAAAGTGATTGCTAAGAAACAAACACTGCCCTGACTGCAAGGAGTATGAAAATGCTGAAAAAAATGTTGGGAAGTGAGACTGTCATCTGGGAATGGCAAAGAGGAGAAACAAACCAGGAGGGGAGGGAAGGCACTAAGGAGGAAATCAATATGTAATTTAAAACTCATTAAGGCAGTCACTTGCTGTAATGCACAGATACTAACCCAGGTGCCCCCCAAAGGTAGGGACAGGCCAAACAGCTAGAGCAGGAGAAAAATCCCTGCAGTGCTGCATTCCCAGCACAAAATAGCCTTTGGAATGTCACTGTACACATTCATGGTTTTTTGGCTTATGGGGATACCAAGAGACCTTTCATGCTTGTGCCCCACTAAGTTAAAAATGTAAATATTTAATACCTGGGTGTTAAACTTCCTCTTCCTCCTCCACTGCTCTGGGAAAAGCACTCCTTGGATTCGAATCTCTGCCTCCAGATTTCCACACAATCATGGAATGGTTGGTGTTGGAAAGGACATTAAAGCCCATCTCCTTCCACACCTGCCAGGGACAGGGACACCTTCCACTGGACCAAGTGACATGTCTCAGTTAATGACACACAACATTAAACGAGTGACAGACTGGTCTGATTGGAATATGCCAAAACCAAAAGACTTTCTAGAGGAGATTAAACTTTAATTGGAAAAAGTGGTTTTGGTAGACATCTTGTTTTATGAAAGGAAAAAAAAAAACAGTGTATTTTTCATCTCCACACAAAGAGAAGCAACTCTGGATGACCCTGCAAGATATTTAAGAGCTGTTTAGGTATATATACAAATATATACATGTATTTATGTATCCTTGCCTATCTCAGGCACAAGAATTTGTGCAAATGCCCTTTTGTCTTACAAAGGATATTTTATTTCCCCTTTTTATTGGATATAAGAGGTAACAACAAGCACCGTGTTTTGGAAAATGAGCTTAACCTGCTGCCACAGAAGAAAGTGGTGTGAAATTCTCTGCTCTTTTCTCTTGTGGAGCTGTGTTTTCCTGCAGAATACTCTTCTGCAGAGCAGTCCCACATCCATTTTTCTGTGAATCTTCAGCACCTTCCCTCCTCATTTTGTGCAGGGGTAATAGAATCGGGAGAGCCTGGGAATGGCAATCCTTACAGACGGAGAGAGAGACTCAACAAAAACATTTGTGAATGCATCTGGAATTTTGCTGGAACTCCAGGACTAAACTCTGAATTCTGTTTTTTTGCAGGATATGAATGATTACTCACCAGTGTTCAGCCAGAAGCTCTACAGGGGAATGGTTGCTCCTGATGCAGTCAAGGGCACTGTTATCACCACGGTCTCAGCTGAGGATCAGGATCCCCCGGTAAGGAGAAACTGAATATTCCACACCCAAGAGGGAGGAAACTTGAACCCTCGAAAGTGCTCCTGCTCTCTCATTGACTCAGACTGTGAGGAGCTTCATAGAGGAGTAACTCCTACATTTGTTTCATGTCAGCCTGGCTTTGCTGTTCAGGACAGAGGCTGCATTTCCAAGGCTGCCTCCTGGAGCTGGAAGATCAATGCTACAGCTCTTGTCTGTCAGGGAGGCTTTAGGAAAGATCTTTATCTAGTTTCAGAGAATGAGAGGAATAGGCATGAAGGGGTGCTATGCCTGTCTTTGGGGTAGTTCAAGAGGAAAGAAACCACGGTTTTTTGAGGTTGTCACTGTTTGATGTCATAGTCACTGTGCACTTCCCAGCTGAGCCATGCCAGATTGATGTGGGACTGCAGAGCTCACCAGCTGCACATTTCACGGGCAATATTTGAACCCAGGGTACTTGTTTCGGGGATAAAGTTTATTTTTGTCCCTGTTTTTTTCTGCTGCTGAAGCCCTGGGCACACACCTCTGACTCTTTGCCTGTTCTGAAGTTTGATGTCAATTTCTGTCATCAGAGCCTGATGAACATCAGTGACCAGAGGATTCTCTGAGGACAGCAAAAGAGCTGTTCTGCCAGCCAGGTTTAATTTTTAATTGCCAGTGTTTGGCATAAGAAGGAGAATAATCCTCAGAGGGAAGAGTTCAGGGGGAATGTGCCATGCACATTAAAAGCTGATGAAGTGCTTGGACACAAATCAGGTACAGCTTAGCTAAATGTGGTGTGATTGGAGTTTAGGCAGCTTTTATTTAACATTAAATAAATTAGATATTTTGGGCTTTCTTTGCCCATTCTGATAAAAGCTCCATTTTATAATTGTTGTGTCTAAGTTTTGAAGACTAAGAGATTACTGAGGGGAAACAAAATGGTTCTGATTAAGTACACTTATAATCCTTAGTCCTGTGCAATCAGCATTTCCTATGCAAAATCATTTCATTTCTCATTTAACAACCTCAAACCCTGCTGAACATTTTACAACATTTTTGTCACTATCACACGAACACCTGTTGATGTTTATGAACATTTAAAAATGGAGTTACCGTGAAGCCTCTAATAAGTGCAAGGGCCATAAAAGTCAGACAGGTATGGAGGAAAGCTTTTAAAGGAGGTTTTGGAAGTATTTTTTCATTTTAAAATAATGGCTGGTACTTTTGTCCCTCATAATTTTTATTTTTAAAGTAAAACTACCAGGCATAAATGGCTGTTTCTTTTTCTGCCTGAGCCAGCCTGTGCTACTGGAAAATCTCTATTTATTTGAAGCTGTCTTTGACATTAAATGGTGTCACAAAGTATTTGATATGAATTCACTGGAAATTTGGTTTAAAAGCACAGAACCTTTTCACTGCTCAGCAAGGGGACCTTGCGATAAACTTGCCTTAAGGGATGGAATATTCTTAGTTATAACCAGTATTTTACTTGTGTTGTCTGGGGGTTTTAAGCCTGTTGGAATCTTATCTGCAGGGTACTAATACATTTATTTTATCAGTTTAGGGAAAAAATATGTATCCATTAAAAAAATAATTGAAGCTTTAAAATATGCCTATTTATAAGAGCCTGACTAATTTGAAGTCTCCAAACTTAACTTTTCCTGTTTTTATTTTGCAAGTAATGCATGTAATTCCCATATCCAGAATAAAGGGCCAGCCAGATTTTTCCATCATCTGCAATAAAAGCTTTTCAGACCTAAGCAGCTCCTCAGAGACAACCATTGTTTTCAGCAAATCCCAACATTGTCAAATTAATATGCATGCTGTGAGGATCCAGCTGGAAAGGGCCAGCATCCGTGTGGGGTTTCTCTGCAGATAAGGCAAATCTGAACTTTTCCAGGAGCAGAAGAGCAGGTTTGGGGGAAGGAGAAGGAGGTGGGAATGGTGACAGTGGAGGTGGGCTCTCCATATTAACAAACAAGCATTCATTTGGGTGAAACACGAGAGGGGGAATGACACCATTGTTTTCTGTGTATTTCCTAAATTATTTAGGAATTTATGGCATATAGGAGTAAGAGTGAGCTTTTACTATTAAATTAATCCAACAGAACTTCATTTATTGGAGATGAAGATGAAAGCATCTCTTGGTTTTTAAAAAAATCCTCCCATCAAACCCTCACACACTGAGTTATTTACAATTCTGTGTACCTTCCACATAGCAATGTATATCCATATGAACAAATCTGAGGGTGAAAATGTGAGATTTGTGGAATTTAAACTGGTGCCTAAAATCTTAGGCCATCAATAGAATATACTGTTGATAAGAAGATGGGTTTTGCTGCAAAAATTCCACAGATTTCTGATTGTTATGAAGAGCTGCTCTGTTACAACAGAAATAATTTGTGCCAGAGTCAAGTACTTCCTCAAAGGTATTTTGTAATGTCTTTATTTCAATCTGTGGATTTCAAAGTGGTCAAAACCTCTTGTCCTAAAGGCATCAGAGACATCTGATAGTTATTCTTCAGGCCCTTGGTGAAATGTCAATTAAAACATAAAACCCAGAGCTTTTATCTAAAGGCCACAGAAAGATTTGCAGGGCTGTTTTGAGTAAAATTCTTACCAGGTGCTCTTTTCTTTTTTAGTTTTAATTCTCTTTTTATTTGCAGTGACTGAGAATGTAAATTATGTTTTAGTAGCTACTTTTGCATGTGTTATAAACTTGAAACACCCTTCTGGTCATTGAAATCTGGGAGGTTTTGCCTGAAAATTTTGTTCTCATTAAATCTGGTAAATCAACATTTTGTCCTCAGGTTGTTTGGAACAATCTACAGTGGATTTTTCTACATTTTTATAGTAATGATTTATAGAAACATATAAATAATTTTTCAAATTACTTGGTGCATCATTAAGTTGCTCACCCTGCCTTTCCCAGAGGAGCTTCTACCTAATACCAGGTATAAGCCCGAAATATTTAGCAAAAAGCAGCAAAACCAGGCCAGAGGGAATGATGGGGACAAAGTAGAGCCATGTCTGCCAAGGAAAAACTTTCTAAATAACTGGTAAACCTTATAAGAATAAAAATCCTTGATTTTAAACACATTGAAGTTGGAATTATTGCAGCAGCTGAGCACTTTTTCTACGTGAACAATCCCTTCAATTGTGAGTTCTCCCTCACACATCAGCTCGAGCTTCCTTTCCAGAGGTGGTGATTTTCAATTTATTGGAGATTTTTAGTCCCTTGGAGTGGGTAAGTTTAGGCTGTTGGATACTGTGACCATTAAAACTGGTGATCCCCGTGCAGGGAAGCTCTGTCTCCAGTACAGCTCTGGAATTCCAGCTGAGCAGAGTCACCCAAACAGATTTGTGCTCCCAGAGCAATTCCCAGCTGGCTTTGCCCACAATAGGAACAGAAATGGGATAAAACTCAGAACTGTGGGAGGTGTCCCTGCCTGTGGGAGGGGTTGGAATGAGATGATCTTCAAGGTCACTATCCCAGGCTGCTCCAAGCCCCAAAGTCCAACCTGGCCTTGGACACTTCCAGGGATCCAGGGGCAGCCACAGCTTTTCTGGGCACCCTGTGCCAGGGCCTGTCCACTCTCCCAGGGAACAATTCCTTCCCAATATCCCATCTGACCCTGCCCTCTGGCAGTGGGAAGCCATTCTCCCTTATCCTGACACTCCATCCCTTGGAAACATGTCTCCATGTTTCTTGCCAGCTCCTTCAGGTACTGGAAGGTCACAATTTGGTCACCCCAAAGCTTCTCCTCTCCAGGTTGAACAATCCCAGCTCTCCCAGCCTTTCCTCCCAACAGAGCTGCTCCATCCCACTGGTCATCCTGGTGCCTCCACTGGATTCTCTCCAACAATCCCATGACCTTATGTTGGAGGCACCAGAACTCAGCACAGAGTTGCAGGTGGGGTCTCACTTGAGCAGAGTAAAGGGGGACAAGCACCTCTATGAAAATATTTCCCTTCAAGTCCTGCTTTATTTTAGTTAACACAAATGTGTTCAGATTTGTGTTCTCTTAGATACTTCCCAGCCTTTTCAGGGGAAGATTCCAAAGCCTGGACAAAGACAGTATCTGCCTCAGTCTCTTGCTCTTCTGGATGTTGCTGGCACAGTCCTCAGTCTCACAGCAGCACGTACTGGCAACCAACTCTTTTTTAGGCATTTAAATCATCCTTTGGAGCTGAAGAAATCATCAGCCTGGATTAATGTTGGATAAATCCCTTGGAGACAAGGGGAGTTTTCTTCCTGGTGAACCTTTTATGCCTTACTGAAGTGCTGTGGTAATGAGAGATGAAAAAGTGGTTCTGAGTGGTCTCAAAGCTCTTAATCCTCCAAAAATATGGGCAGGAGAGCACCAGGAGCTGTTAGATAAATCCTCAATTTATTTATCAGAGGTGATTCCCAGGACTGACATAAAAAGAAGTGTTTGTTTTTTCTTGTATATCCCTTTTTTGAAAATGGTTATCACTGTAAGAACTGGAATATTTTGGCCACGGGCAAATCCCCTCCATATCCTGCTTTTTTTTTCTTTTTTTTTTTTTTTGTTAATTGGAAATGTTAATAGAAACAGATGTAGAACAGTAATTTTAATGAGCAGCCAGCTTCCAGAGTTTCAGAACATTCCATTTAATGCTTTAGCTGTTCTCCTAACACCTCCTGAGGCTTTCCTTCAGTGTAGCCCTCTTGTCAAATTGGGAGTAATTGTCCTTACTGTCTTCCATGCAGTCACTAAAAGTAAGAGGCTATTAGATATTTAATTAAAGATTTCACTGCATTTTAACTGGAGGTGAAATAATTTTTAGGTGGGCCAGACCTTGTTCTTTCAGAAGCTCTTCCTGTGGAATTTCAGTGGCTGCTGGAGACTACAGTATAGGACACATGCTGCAAATTCCAGGAGTTCAAGTAATTTTATCTCAAGGCTTTGAAAGTTGATGGGGCTTTTTTGTGTTCAGCTTGTGAGAGTTAAAAATCCAGAATTTCCAGCTTTAGCCATTCAGAAATACAGGCTCTCTTGTCGAGTTACCTACTAAAAAGTAAAATCCTTCAAATTTTTGGGTTCATGTGAATGAAATTAGGGTGAATTTATATGAGTGCACCATTTCCATCCCTGAGCTGGCGTAAGACCCACCAAACTCATCCACATGCTCTGGACTGTCCCATCTTCCATAGTTGCTTTGAGTAAGTTACAAAAACCTGTAAATTTGGGGGCTTTAGCACCACTTTCTAATTTTTTTCATGGAACTAGTTTTACAAAACTTTCCTAATTGAACTCCTTAATATACAAATGATTCAGATTTGAGTTGAAATCTATATATGGAGGTAACATATGGAGAGAGACCTGGGAAAGAGCTGTGTTCATGATGTTGCCATTCCATACTGGTCCTTAGGGGTGAAATCCAGGCACATCTGGGACCTTCACCTGTTGACTTTACATGAAAGTGAAATCCATTTTCCCCGATTCTTTCCTGGGCCAAGAAATTGTGGGGTTTGTGTCTGTTACCAGTTTGAATTCCAGAGTGGTTTGGGTTGGGAGGGATCTTAAAGCTCATTCAGTGCCACCCCCTGCCATGGGCAGGGACAGCTCCCACTATCCCAGGCTGCTCCAAGCCCCATCCACCCTGGCCTTGGACACTTTCAGGGATCCAGAGGCAGCCACAGCTTCTCTGGGCACCCTGTGCCAGGGCCTGCCCACCTTACAGGGAACAATTCCTGCCCAATATCCCATCCATCCCTGCCCTCTGGCAGTGGGAAGCCATTCCCTGTATCCCTGCATCCCTTGTCCCCAGTCCCTCTCCAGCTGACCTAGAGTCCCTTTAGGCACTGGAAGAAGCTGTAAGGTCTCCCTGGAGTCTTCTCTTCTCCCAGCTGGACATTACCAAATGTCTCCTCCTGTATTCCTAGCAGAGGTGCTCCAGCCCTCCTCTCCTGGAGAATGGAAGTAACGATTCCTGGCTTCTTCTTGAGTTGCTTGCATGAAAATCCCCAATAGTCATGGGGTTTCCCTTTTCTCCATTTTTCCTGGCTTTATTCCATTACAATTTTGCTGCTGGGAGTTATCTGGACAGTGCACGTGTGCATCATGCAAGGCCCCTTTTCCAGGGGCAGCCTCACCAATATTGTGGTAGCTGTCACCTGTGTCAGAAATAAATGGCATTTCCCCTGAGCAAATGGAATCTTACGGAACCATGCAGCCATGGAAGAAATTATTGGAACTGGACGAGGTTTATTTAAGTTTCATGTTAGTCCTGAATCTCAGGGAAACTGTGCTTGGAGAGAATGAATGCGGTGCCTGCCAAGCACAGTCCTTGCTGTGTGGTTTATTTTGGAATATTATCAGCTAGATTCAAGTTTTGCTTCAGACAAAATAATGCATTTAAATTAATTTAGAACAGAGGCAAAAGATTCTTAATATTTCAGATAATTAAAACTCGCTTCTAAATAGATTTCCCTCGGAAATCTCTCTGGAGATTTTCCTAATTTCATCAGTGCCAAAATACTATAAATAAAAAATAAATCCCGGTTTTGTTATTTTTCTGAAGTGACAGGAGCAAAGCGTATTTAGTAATCACATCAGGAGCAACAATAACCTGATGAGATTTTTGTTTATTTAATCACAAATTACCTGGTGTGAGGAGCTTTAATGATGATGAGGACTCTTAGTCTTCCAAGCAAGTTTAAGGCCATTACTTCAACCCTAAATAGGCTGGATTTCAGCAGGTAATTTGCTCTTAATTATCACATTGAAGAAAAATGGTTGAAGAAGGGAATGCCAGGGGGAATGTTGATAATGAACTCTGCTATGCCGTGATCCCAGAAATTTTTCACTTTTTCCAGGATTTGCCCTCTTTAGCACGTGTGAAGTGCTTTTAACTATGAACACAGTCATTTATTAATTTGCTAACCACTCAAATATGCCTGGCAGACACAGCTGGGATGATTAAAGCTGCTGATGGCCTCATAAACTCTACCCTGGTTGGAATGCCTTGGAGGACTTCAAGAGGCAACAGTCAAATTACTTCTGTTGGGTCAGCAAAACATTGATAGCATTTAGTGAGCTCAAGCCACTTTTGTAGCCATTTCCATTGCTGTTTACAAAAGGAAATGTTCTGATCCCATGTAATTTGAGTCTGGCATGGGACATGGAATATATTCCCAATCCCAACAATGCACATTACTGAGTACAGGTGAAAATCAGCAATCCACCATTAATGATGTTCTGTCTGTTTAAACATAATATAAAGGTCAAAGCCTGATCTGAGCTTAAGACTCAGAGGTTTTCAGTTGCTCGGACAGAAGTGTTTCTCTGAATCTACTCCCAAATACATTTAGCAATTAATTCAGTTGGAGTTTTGTAAAATGTCCCAAATCTCTGTATATCAAGACTTTGGCATGCTGCAAAATCATTATTCAGACATTAGTGTGCAAAGAGGATCAGAGGGAATCTGTCCTAGACTCCCTAGCTTGGATGAAGAGACAGATGAGATATCCTACAAGTACCTGGGAGAAGTCTGCCCATTGCGTACCCTGGCTCTCATGAGGGATTTCAGCCTACCAGGTGGCTGCTGGAAAATAAACCCTGCAGAGACAAAACCCTACAGGAGATGCAGAGAGGAAAGATCCAGGAGATCCAGTTCCCCGGAGTATGTGGAAGGAAAAGGGCCAAAGACCAGCTAGAACTTCTCTTACTACAGCCATAAAAACAACAAAAAATGTTTCCATAGATGTATCAGCAACAAGAAGTGGGCTAAGGACAATCTCCATCATTTTTGTTGGATGCCAGCAGGTCAGAGGAGTGCCTGTTCCCCTGTGTTGACACCTCAAATCCTAGGGTCTATTCTGGGCTCCTCCTGGTCAGAGATCCCTGGAGTGCCTGGGGCATGTCCAGGGAAGGGAACAGAGCTGGGGAAGGGGCTGGAGCCCCAGCAGTGGCTGAGGGAGCTGGGAAAGGGGCTCAGCCTGGAGAAAAGGAGGCTCAGGGGGGACCTTCTGGCTCTGCACAACTCCCTGACAGGAGGGGACAGCCAGGGGGATCGGGCTCTGCTGCCAGGGAACAGGGACAGGACAAGGGGAAACGGCCTCAAGCTGTGCCAGGGGAGGCTCAGGTTGGACAGCAGGAGGAATTTCTCCATGGAAAGGGTGCTCAGGCCTTGGCAGGGGCTGCCCAGGGAGGTTTGGAGTCACTATCCCTGGAGGTGTCCAATAAAGATGTGGTTGGTGGCACTTGGGAACGTGGATCAGTGCTGGCCTCAGGAGCACTGCACTAATGGTTGGTCTCAATGACCCTTGAGGTGATTGTTGGAAAATAATAGATACCCTAAGAAACTGCATCCTTCCAATAACTGTTATTTTTTAGGCAGGTGTTGTTAAAACAGTTAATTGGGTAAGCAGCCTTCAATTAGAAAATGCTGAGATACTGATGGGGAAAATTCTTCTCTTCAACCATCTGGCAATGCTGCTTCTATCCCCCTTTTGCTTTGGCGTTTCAGAGTCTTTGTGCCACACTCAGGAGCTATCTGGACTGAGTCATCCTTGTAACCAAAGCAGGGTCTGAATTGTGGGGAGAGTTCCTTCTGGGGCTGCTTAAAATCCATCTGCAAACAGCGTTTTCTTTAACCATTCACAAATTTCTTAAATTAGTTTTATACCAAGTGAAAATATTTTTAAGCCATGCTCATCTTCAGTTTCAGTTTTTATAAAACACTTTTGGGTTTAAGTGGTTGGGGGTTCATCCCTTTTCTTTTGTAACCTCTGATGATTTTTCTTCCTGGACCTCTCAGGTGTCATGGAAGGTATTTTGGAGGGCTTGAATGGGTTGCTCAGCTTTGAGGAAGACAAGCAGCAAGTTCTGCTTATGATGGCCTTACCAATGTTGCATTTTAATCCTTCAGGAGGTGTGTAAAAACCCAAAAATACCCAATTTCTCTCTTTTTGCATTCCAGGGCACTCCAGCGAGTCGGGTCCGCTACAAGGTGGATGTTGTCCAGTTTCCCTACAGTGCCAGCATTTTTGACGTAGAGGAAAACTCTGGACGTGTCGTCACCCGAGTGAACCTCAATGAAGAGCCCAGCACAGTGTTCAAGGTACAAATTCAGCTGCAGTGCCAGGAAATGTTCCCTGATTTTGCTGGGATTCCTTTTGCCATCATGGTTCTCCTTTGTTTCTTTGTTTTTTCTATTGCATAGTAAGATCTCAGAATCATTCAGGTTTGAAAAGACCTCCAAGATCAAATCCAATCTTTCACTGGATTTCCATGCAAAATTTCAATTATTTTTGTTCCTTTGTTTCCTTCTTTTTCTCCTGGTATGTGTTTTGTGCTACTGTGATTTCAGGAATGTCTTGAATGGATGTGGTTGCACCTGTTGGGAGGGTGGTGAAAACAGGGAGGCAGCTTGGGGAACCCTCATTTTACCCAAGTTCACTTTCAACAGGGCTTTTGGGGAGAACTTTATAGGAACAGGAGCTCCTGTTCACAAATGTTTTAATGTAAAAGCATTGATTTTAAGGAAGCCTAAATTCCCGTTTTGTTGTCACTGGTCCTAAAGAGTCTGGAGTCGGTTAGTGTGGATCAAGGTATGATTTTAACCTAAATCAATAGACATCTGCCCTTTAAGATCCATGAAGGGAGGTGGTAGTAACAAAATGAAAATAGAAGTGGGTCAGTAAGGAAAAAAAAGTTGTATCCATAGTATCTTTGGTTTGTTGTCATTTCCCTACTTGGAAACTTCCTTACAGTCATTTAAGTGGTTTTTTTCTTCCTTCAGTTATTTATTTCTGAAATGAGGGTTAAAGAAAGGTTTATTTGCACACTTTCCATTATAAGGAATAAAGCTGTCCACTGTTTTCTACTCCTGAGTGCCCCATCAAGGGCTACTTGAGCTGGAGCAGTCCCTGGTTTAGCGCAGTATTAATTTAAGTCCTTTAAGTTTCTAATTTAAATAATAAAACCCAAGGGGGAAGAGGATTTTTTTTTTTGGTTAACATCACCAGGGTGGAACTTTTCTATTGCTGCACTTGTTTTTACTTAGTACTTACTTTGGGGGGCCATTTTCCAAAACAGCTATCCCACACTGCTTGATATTATGGCAGTAAATGTGGCATTCAGCAGGGAATTACTTTTCAGAAAATGTGGATTCTTAGGAAAAAAGCACAGAGAAGACTCCAGAAATGAGTGATAGGAGCACTTGGAGCTGCTATTTGCTTCGACACTACTGGGCTTGTGTCTGCTGCTGAGTCCTCTAGGAATTTTTCCAGTCACTCTTTAACATCCAGATAATTTCTGCAATTATATCTTGCACTGGTGACTTTCCTAATATACTGGCTGAGGAAAAAAAAAAAAAAAAGGGTTTATATACTGGCAGAAATTAGTTGCAAATGCTCTGCTAGAATGAAGTGCAGACTTGCCTCATGTGATGACCTCCAGAAATAAGGAAAAATTTAGGGAGAAACTGGAAAAATTCCCATTGTTCCCTCTTCAGTGGGCTGGAATCACATCCTTTTGCAAGCAGATTTCATGTGCAAGCTACAAACAAATGAACCTGCTTGTGCCAGCGCAAAATCACAGATTAAATCAACAAATAGACATGAGAAATATTTTTAAGAATCGAAATATTTATAATAGGCCCCATTTAAAAGAAGGCAATTTGGTCTTGTCCATGTTTGAGCTTAGATCATCTCCTTTCTGCAGAGAGCTTTTTGAATGGGGGTGGGAAGTAATGTTACCATATTTTCACAACCATAAGGTGCACCGGACTATAAGGTGCAGTATCAGTTAATGGTAAATTTCCAAACTTTTCCCATATATAAGGTGCATCGGATTATAAGGTGCACTCTTTTTTTGCAATGAAGATCCATCCTTCCCTGTTTTGTTCTTATACAATGCGTGACTTACAGCAAAGAAAATCATGTCTGGTTTTTTAGACCTGCAAATACCAGAGTTGCTAGAAATCAGGATGGAAAATGTTCTTTTGTGTAGTCAGAGCCTGATTTTCTGTGTTGTTTGTAGCTGGTGGTCATTGCCTACGATGATGGGGACCCAGTGAAATTGAACACCACCATGGTGGAAATTGCGGTGCTGCAGCCCTCAGTCATCCCACGCTTCACACAAGATGAATACAGGTAAAGACTCCATTCTTTCACCATAAAATTGGTATTATTAAAGTCAAAATAAAGTCCTGCTTGAAGGCTAGTCTGAAATAGAGCTACAAAAATACTCTGTTCTGTGGAATTTTACTCTTAACAGGTTGTCACCAGTTGGAAAGATCTGGGCTGAGGGTGATAGTGAGGGAAGATTTGCTTGAAATTTTCCCCTCAGAAGTTGTTGAAAATATCAATCATTTGGATAAACAAATTTCATGCTCTTGAATTGGGACTGGGATCACCAAGGCTCCTGTTTCAGTTTCCTAGAGAGTGTTTTGACCCTCTGCACCATTTTTGTGAGGCATTTTTTGATCCTCTACACCATTTGTGTGAGGCGTGAGAGAACTCAAGACTCAACCTCTTCAATGTTAGAAGTACAGGTGATGGTTATTATCACCATAGAGACATAATTTCATAAATGTATCCTCTGACAATTCAATATCATCAACCTCAGTGTCTTAAAATTCATCAAAAGCAAACCAAAAAGTAGGGCACAGGCTGCTTAGTTTGTTAGATTTTGTAACAGAGAATATGTTCATGAATTTGACATCTACATAATAATAGGAATTGATAAGATCAGGGCAAGCAGCTTCAAGATATCAAGAAGTTGCAATGTGTTCTCTCTATGCCACTACAGTGACATAATCAGCAGCAGAATGTAGTGGGGTTTGTACAGATATTTGCAAATCCAAGGACTGCAGGGAATCAGAAGGCAGAAATAGAACATAAATTGCCTTCAGTAAGCCCTAAAAGATGGGCTTGCTCAGCTGATTAAAGGAGTTTAAAGGAGACAAAAATTCGTTATCCGCACTCTTATTTGTCCTCATTATTGGAGTGTTAGCATATTCTCACTTAAGGAAGTGAAAAATACCAAAAACATGCCTCTCTTCTCCTAATTTTGTATTTAACGTGAAACAAACGTGAAATCTGAAAGACCAGTGCAAAATGACAAACTTTGCATTTAATAATAGTCCTATGCTGAAGGATTTTTCTTGAGACAGAAATTGTTCCTGCTACTCCCTACAGTTTCTTAGTTATCTCCAGAGGTGTGCAGTGTCTGCTGCATTACTTTGGGTAATGTAGCAAATAAGAACATGTCCATTTGTGACTGAAATTTCAGATCAGGGCAGGCAGGTGTCTGTTAGAGCAAACTTGCTGTGGAGGAAGTCTAGAGAGGGCCCAGAAACTGCTGGGGAGACTGGAGCACCTTCCCTCTGGGGCCAGGCTGGGAGAGCTGAGAATTTTCAGCCTGGAGAAGAGAAGATTGTGTGGAGACCTCACAGCTCTTTCCAGGGCCTGAAGGGATACAGGAAAGCTGGAGAGGGATCCTCCATCAGGAATGCCAGGACAAAAGGAGTGGATTCCCACTGCCAAAGAACGGGGTTAAATGGGATATTGGGGAGGCCCTAAAACAGGGTGCCCAGTGAAGCTGTGGCTGCCCCTGAATCCCTGGAAGTGTCCAAGGCCAGGTTGGCCAGGGCTTGGAGCCATCTGGGATAGTGGAAGGTGTCCCTGCCCATGGTAAGGGTGGCATTGGATGGGCTTTGAGGTTCCTTCCAATCCAAACCACTCTGGGATTGTGGGATTCCTTAGCCTGCCTTGAGCTCCAGTTTTATCCCAGCAGCTGGGAATGTTATTTCACTACAGTGAAGAACTCTTGCAGTAAAAAGTGACTCGTAGCCCATGATACAATTGGATGACAACACCTGAATAACCTAGGTTATCTTTGTGTCCCTGTGAACTCTTTGGAATATCTGGACAGCCTGGTTTCCCTTTCCAAAGCACAGCTCCATTCCTGGGAAATTCTTTCTACAGTGTTAAGGAGCTCTTAAAATCTTTTGGGGAAAGCAAAGGCAGTTACTTATTTTCTTCAATGTCAAAAATTACAGTAATTTCATGAATATAAGCCGCATCTTTTTCATTGAAGAATCCATCCCACCCCAGTAGTGCGGCTTATATTCAGGTGCGGCTTATAATCATGAAATTACTGTGAATTAAAACAACCCCAGAAGTTTCTGATTCATCTTGGAGACTCAAATATTTGGGAGCAGGACTAGTGTTGATTCCTAAGCTTTTCCGGGATTGTCACAATCTGCAAACTGTACTTTGTGTTTGGTTTGTTGACAGTGATGCGAGCTGGAACTGGCAGATGTCACAGGACCACATTTTCCAGTGACATGGGATATCTTTGGGGTGAAAGGCAGCACAGACCAATGGTGCTCCTTGCAAAATAAAAAAAAATGCTGGATATAGGTGCTTGAATTTCAGATGGATTGAGAATTAGTGGCTTTAGAGTGGATTAGTATTGATCTTTGCTTGTCTAGTTATCATAATCTGGATGATTCCAGATTCTGTTCTCAAGCTGGTTTACAAACTTCCTTCCTGTGTATCTAGGGAAAGGTCACAGTTGAACAGTTTTACAGAATAAAGCTGCAGCCTGTGCTACAAAATCAAAAATAAATAAAAACGAGAAAGAGAGAGAGAACAGATGGCATGAGCAGAAAGGGGGATGAAAGTGCCACTCTGCCTTGAGCTGAGCTGCAGAGCCTGGCAGCTCTGCCAGAGGAACACCAGCACTGCTTGGAGCCCTCCTCACACCCAGGGAGACTTGGATTGATCACTATCCATAAGTAGCAGAGACACCAGTCAAGTGGATGAAGGCAGATTGGTATTTATTCACTGGCTCGCCCTCTGCATTGTTGCATCATTTGGGGCAAATTAATTGGTCTCATTTCCCTCTACCTTCTTTGTTTAGATTGTAAATTATTCTGGAGACTTCTAAGCACTGCTGTGCTCTCCATATCCAACAGGAAAGGGCAGCTGAAGGCTTTGAGATCCAGAAAATATAGAATGGAGCAGGTGATTTGTAATAACTGGGGGATAAAATATAGTTCCTTTCTAATGACTCTGAGAGATCCCCCCAAAAGTCCACCAGAGGGGATCTTCTGCATCTTTGGCTCCTCTGGAGGGGACTGTGAAGAGGAGGTCAGGAGGGATTTGGGATGTTTCTCACCCCAGCATTCACTCCCTCTTAGAAGCAGAGCAACAGTGGGGCAATCTTCTCGTTCTCTTCAACTGACTGGAAAAAGGTTGGAGCCAGGAGGGGTTGAGCTCTGCTGCCAGGGAACAGGGACAGGACAAGGGGAAATGGCCTCAAGCTGTGCCAGGGGAGGCTCAGGTTGGACAGCAGGAGGAATTTCTCCATGGAAAGGGGGATCAGGCCTTGGCAGGAGCTGTGCAGGGCAAGGGTAGAGTCACCATCCTTGGAAGAGCTCAAAAGAGGTGTGGATGTGGCACTTGGGGCGTGGTTAGTGGGGAGCAGGGCAGTGCTGGGTTCCCAGTTGGACATGATGGCCTTTGGGGGCTTTTCCAACCCTAATGACTCTTGTCAGCCCTGTGCAGTCCCAGTGCTCCAGCTGGATCTTCCCTGTGGAGCCCAGGAGCTGAACTGCATTAGCAGTGTGGGTCCTTGTCTGTCCTTGCCATGGATGTTAAGGATGACTCAGAGACAACTGATTGCAGCAGTGCTTGGCAAACAAAGCGTTTTCCAAGCCAGGCGTTGTTCCACAAAAACACAGTGTGGATAAATAGGCAAAAATCTCAAAGAATCAAAGTGCTGGAGCATGTAGAATTTAATTGGAGATAGCTGGGCCACCTCAGAGCCTAGCTGACCTTTGGTGCGAGGGAAGGACATGGCTGCTGCTGCTTTTGTCTCCACATCTCCCTTAGGGTGTTGGCTGTCAGTCAGATTCCACTGGTTTTCTACAGAACTGATGGAAGACATGGACACTTCCAGTGTCTCCAGCCCATTGACAGCCTGTAGAGTGGAGACAGTCAGGAGAGTGGGTTGGTGGGGACAGGGAGACTTTCTACATCCGTGCCCCGAACAGGAGGAGACAATTCACACAATTAATTAAAGTTTTTAAACCTGGCTTTGATCTCATCCTGCTTTGTGCCAGCAAAATGGTCTCTGGACAAAGAACCATGGAATTCCAGAGTGGTTTGGGTTGGGAGGGACCTTAAAGTTCGTCTCATTCCACCCCTGCCATGGGCAGGGACACTTTGCACTATCCCAGGTGGCTACAAGCCCTGTCCAGCATCCCTTGGATACTTCCAGCCGCAGCTCCTCTGGACAGAAAAACACAGGTTAAAACCCAATAAACCGAATAGATAAATTTTTTGAGAAAATCAAATCTGCCATACAGAGCCCCTTTCCCAAGCTCTTCTTTCTTTTGTCCTGACTTCACCCAGATCACCTCTGGATCAAGGATTTAATCCAGAAGTTTCTGTTACTTCACAACAACTTATGGCAGCACTTCCATTTCTTAATTAACAGATATTAATTAGTAGCACTATGAAACAGCGGAGACCAGATGTAACTGGAACCTCAAATGAATATAAAGAGGTATTTTTAGCAAGCCTGTCCTTTATGAGCACGTCCTCAATTTAAAACAGTAAAAGTTTAAAGGGATTTGGGGTCTTTTTGGTATTGTGTTAATTAATAAATTCCACATCCTCTGCAAGGGGAAGGTCATCGCTCGTAGCGAAGTGCTGCTGGAGCAGGGAATGGAATGGGAACCGGGAGCAGCGTCATTGCTTCCTAATTGGTGTCTGTGGGCACATTAACCATGTGTTCAGTCATTCCAGAACAGGAAAAATGGGGAATTTTGCAAACTTTCAGCTTCTGTTAGTGTTGCATTACAGCTCCCCAACCTGTCAGAAAAGATGTGTCCAGTTGCTCAGCAATCTGAAGTTTTATGGGGAAATGTGGGAAGCTGTGCATTCCAAGCTATAACTCAATGTAAATGTACTGTGGAATTTTATTTAATTTTATTTCTCTCACAGCACCAGCCCTGCTGTGGAAATGTGTTCTGCCTAAAAAGGGAGATCTGGGAACATGTGGAGCTCGCTCTCCCTCAGTGGAAGAGATGTTGTAATGTTTTCCACCCAATTAAATCCTTCAATTTGGAGTCAAGCACCATCCAAGCAAAAGGATTTCACAAAACAAAATCATGGAGCTGTATCAGGAGTCGATTATTCCAAGTGATTTTCCCCAGTTCTGTTGTTTCCTGCTTCACTCAGTTTTCTTCATTGGGAAATAGGGAAGCAGGAACCCTGTACAGTGACAGTGATGGTAGGGGGTGGCATTGTGGTTGGAATCTCTGTAATTTGGTGCTTCCTGCAGAAAGGTGGAAAAAGCATCCCCAGTGCTCTGGGTTGCAGCTCAGGAATTGGAAAGAGTGGTCCTTTCCAACTTGGAATATTGGGTTCTAAATATCTGTGAACGGCTGAGGCCTTGATGAATCAGAGAATTCTGGAATGTTTTTGGCTGGAAAGGACTTTAAATCCCATCCAGTGCCACCCCTGCCCATGGGCAGGGACACCTTCCACTATTCCAGGTTGCTCCAAGCCACATGCAACCTGGCCTTGAACACTTCCAGGGTATCAGTTCCACCTCAGATGTTTTTCCATCAGGCAGTTCCTGAGCTCCATTTCTTTAAACCTCTGTTTACTGAAGTTTCTCATTCCCCCACCTAGCAGAGCTCCCTGGGATTTCCCTCTGTTAGGGATCATTTTTGCCCTCAGGAATAATTTTCCCTTTCTTGGCAGAGTCCACCGAGGGTTACTGTTGTCCCTCAAAAGTGTTTTGTGCCTAAAAATGTTTTGTTTAATGCTGTTATCCATTTGCATCATCCTTTTCCCAGCATATCTGGGTCATACCACTGCTTTTCCCAGCTTTCCTAGGATGGAATTTACATTTTATTAAGGGAATGCCACAGGTAACCCTCTAGTTGCAGCATTTTTGAGATATGGGGATAAAAGCAGTCGGTGTTTTCCCGACACTTAAGCTGGAGCTTCCAAACTGCATTTGGAATTTGCTTCTCACATCAGTGGTAGCTAGGATTTGGGAAAATGCGTGTGATTTTCCCTTTGGTTTGGAATGATTTTCTGCTGGTACATTATTTGGTTTGTCATAAAATATTAGCAGATGTGTTTATAAAGTTAAATTATTTTTAGCAGGCACTGAAGCAGGATTTACCATGGAAAAATTAGGGAGTGAATTACCTGGTGATTACCAGGTGAAGGATCCTTTTCCTCTAACTTTTCCTTGTGTTAGTAGTGCTGATTGTATTTTATTAAAGTCCTGTACTTCTTTATACCAAATGAAAATGAAACTAGAATTTTAGGAATTATTTTTCAATGAAATGTTCTGATGATATGTCTGGGGAAGAGGAAAGCACAGGGAGCCAGATCTCGGCAGGGAAGATGTTCTTGGAAAGGCTGAGAGTCAGAGCTCCCAACACCATGTTAATGAAGTGTAGGAATAAATCACCCTGGGGGTGTGGATATGGAACTGAAATTATCCATAATTTTAGTACTAAACCCCATTGATGTCCAGCAATGTTTTATCCTTCCAGCCATGTTATCCTTGGAATGTATCCCATTGGTCTGACCTATCCAAGTGTATGCCTGTGCCCTATGTTGTGGTTTTTGGGGTTTTTTTTTTGCTTTTGCAGAATCCTGACAGGAATATTTCTGCTTTCATGGCCTCAGGTTTAATTTGGGAAGATTGGAGGGATAACATGAACACACAGAGATCAGGAGAGCAAAACCTGACATTTGGGTTGAAATACAATAGGTTAAGACAGGATCACTGGAGCAATGTCCACACTCCCTTGTCATTTGTTTTGGAGATAAATAGCATGGGAAGGTCAGAGTACCTCCAGCCAATTTGGGAATTGAGACAGAAAGGCAAGATATCAAGTCCAGGTAGGAATATGTGATATTCTGAAGATAAACTGCTCCATAAATGCATCTAATTAAGACAAAAATAATTTTTCCAGAAAAAAAAATTATGATTGCCTGGGACAAGCTGTTCAGATAGTTACTAGGAAAGCAAAAAATTTATATATTGATGGATTATTGCTCTAAAATATATATGAAACTTGATAAAGTGGTGGTTTATTGCTCTAAAATATGTCCAGGTCTATTTTTTTTAAGCAAGCACAGGAAGCCAGAGTGGTTTGGATTGGCAGGGACCTTAAAGCCCATCCAGTGCCAATCCCTGCAATGTCAGGGATGTCTTCTACTATCCCAGGCTGCTCCAAGCCCTGTCCAACCTGGCATTGGACACTTCCAGGGATCCAGGGGTAGTCACAGCTGTTCTGGCCCTCCCACCACCCTAAGAATAAAAACATCCTCAATGTTAATGAAGCGGAGGTGAGCAATGTAATTAGACATCACCAAAACTTTATTTCTGAGGGGTTTTTATGGACCTCCATACATTTAAATATAAATATATAAAATATTTTGTATTCTAATATTCTATATAAATAGATACAAAATATGAAGTCCACAAAGTAGAGGCAACTGAAGTGGCTCATATGGAGTCCATTCACATCCCACTATTAAGCTTCAGCTCTAAACCAATTTTCCAAATTATTATTGGGTTTGCTGGCTTGAAATTTAATTTTTTATTAAATCTCGCATTCATGCTTTTGGAGATAGGCAAGTTTCATGGTGAATTTAAAGCATATTGGCTACCAGGCAAATTGAAAAAGGGTTGGGAGTGATGTGTTTAGCACAGGGAAAAAAGAAGAAGCAGAAAAGTAGAGAGAAAAGTTAAAATTTCACTTTGACACTTCAAGAAGTAGCACCCTGAATTGTACATATTTGAGACATACTCAGTCTCCCTTGGTCTCTGATCAAGACACAGATAATTAGGATATAGCAAATTCAGATATTTTTTTTTAATTTGTATTTATTTGCAGTATTTTTGTGCATTAACGATGCCTTTGTTTTAATCCTGTTCTTCTTTGTGGTTGCTTTGTTTATTTTCTGAGGAACAAGCACATTTTGTGGTTTCATACTCAAAGAAATCAATGAGGTCTCTCCTGGTGTCCATTCCATCCTGGATTTTCCCAGGATACCATGTATTATACCTGTGGAAAAGTTAAAGTGAATCAAAGCGCCTAAATGCCACATTGCTGTGATGGTCATGGAAAAAAAATACCATGGAAATGGATGAAAAAGTGGTCTAGGAATAGATTGAAGTTGTCATGGTCAAAGGGTGGTCCTGTGGACAAGTGAAAATTAAAACTCTGGATAAGGCTGAGGTGGGGATTAAAGTGAGTGTTAATTGTAATTTATCCCTGAGATTTGGGGGATGCAGGCAGATTATCATTTATAGCAAAGGACCTCATTACCTTCAGGGATGGGATGGATGTGGATTCTGGGCATGTGAGTCTTGGAAGGAACCAGAAATCACAGATTTGAGAAGGTGGTGAGTTCAGAAGTTCAGAAAGGAACAGTTTCATTGAAAATGTTTCAAATATTTCAGAGCAATTCCAGGGAAAGGAACGGAGCAGGGGAAGGGGCTGGAGCCCCAGCAGTGGCTGAGGGAGCTGGGAAAGGGGCTCAGCCTGGAGAAAAGGAGGCTCAGGGGGGACCTTCTGGCTCTGCACAACTCCCTGACAGGAGGGGACAGCCAGGGGGATCGGGCTCTGCTGCCAGGGAACAGGGACAGGACAAGGGGAAACGGCCTCAAGCTGTGCCAGGGGAGGCTCAGGTTGGACAGCAGGAGGAATTTCTCCATGGAAAGGGTGCTCAGGCCTTGGCAGGGGCTGCCCAGGGAGGTTTGGAGTCCCCATCCCTGGAGGTGTCCAATAAAGATGTGGTTGGTGGCACTTGGGGACGTGGTTAGTGGTGAGCAGGGTGGTGGTGGTTGATGGTTGGTGGTTGATGATCTTGGAGGTCTTTTCCAGCCTTAGTAACTCTGGTTCCATGGAGTCAGCACTGGGCTGGGAGGTAGAGACACCAGCCCCACCCAGGTGACAGTGACACACCAATCCTACCTGGAGACAGTGCCAAACCAGTCCCTTCACCCTCCCTGCCCCCAAGTGGTGTTGAGCTCACCGAAATTCCCTTTCATTCCACTCCCATGGGGGTTTTCTAGTCCTTTTTTTGAGTGGTTTGGGCTGGATTCTCCCGCTTTCCTCTTCCCACAAAAACTCCAGCTTTTATCATCCAGTGATACACAATTAGGGCATAAAAACACCTTCACCTGTGCCCTAAAGCACCTTCAAATAATATGTCGGGGGAGAAAAGCACCATTTTCTATCTTAACCATTCAAACATTGGAAAATAAGGAATTTATTCCCTTAGAAAGGTTATTAGAGCTGGATAAAGAGGATAAAGAGCAGGATATAGGAAGCTCATCTTTTGCTGCTTTGCTTCTCCACAATCCAGAGGAATGCTCTGAAGGGACGAGCTGGATGTTTTACTCCAGCTGATGCATTGCTCCTCTTGTTCCCAATCCCTGGAATTAAAGAAGAGAAAAAATCAGTTCAATTACCATGGGGGGGAACATGTGCTTTTCTGTCCTCTCCTTCCCGAGCTAACGCAAAACCTCTCAATAATTATTATTGATTTGTCAATCCTTTGTATTCAGTACTGGCAGAGGGAGCTATAAGGTAATTTCCACTGCAGAAATATCCTGGAATTATGCTGGGAATGAAATGTAGAGCTTTTGTTCCACTCCCACCCCTTTAAGAAGGCAAAGAAAACAACATCATCTATAATGCAGCATAGAAAGGGCATTTTCTTCTCTGACCTCATCAAAAGAACTCCAGCTTTAAGTGCTTCCAGCTTTGGCAGCTTTTTTTCCCCTGTCCTTCCCTGCCTTTCCCTGCCTTATGGCAGCTTTTTAATCCCTAAGATTTGCTTTGGTAAAGTGCACACTAAAAAGCTTTTCATAGCAATGATTTTAGAGCTTAATAAATTAAGGAGCATCAAGGAATTTGATTCCAACCACTGACGCAGAACTGTGGGAGCAGAAGGATCTGCTCCATGTATGTGTGTTTGAGTCAAAGGGGATTTTTCCACCCATGAAAAAAACAGAAGATCACTGTTACATTGCATGATCCAATATTAATTCCATATATTCATTATCTCTAAATTTTTCTAGGAAGTTTGATGCAATATTGATTCCAAAGGAAATGTTTGTAAGGTAGAGCTCAGGGGAAGATTGGCCACTTCTTGATGGGAAAAGTTTGGGTTCAATAGTTGGGATTGTGTCCTGGGGTTCCAACTTGCGTATAATTCTGAGTTGTAAGGGACACAGAAGGATCACTGATCCCAGCTCCTGGCCCTGCACAGACACTCCGACAATCCCACCCTGTCCCTGAGAGCATTGTCCCAGCACTCCTGGAGCTCTGGCAGCCTTGGGGCCCTGCCCATTCCCTGCCTTTAGAATGGGAAAATGTGGTGTGGGGTGGAGGATTCGAAAACCACCTGGAAGATGAAATAGGAAAGTGATAAAATATGCATGTAAGCACAGAATTATTTAGACCTGGGGTCATAAAATCAAACTGCTCCCCCAGCACTGCCAGGAGCACCAGTAGACCACATCTCTAGATAGAATTTGGTCTTCCAAATACCTCCGTTATGCTCCCTAGAAAAAAGCAGATGTAGATGTAGATGACCAGAATTTTAAAGATCAGTGCACAATTGATCTTCAAACTCAGGAGCCTCTCCGAGCAGATCCTCATCTGGTGTTTATTTTGTTATCTATCAAACAAGTGTGATTTTTAAAAATTTAAAATACCTGCATAATACATTAAAAAAAAAATCTACATTCATGGATAAGTGTCAAAAAAGCCTTTTAAATTTATTTTCAAGAGTTTGAAGCATGAATTCAACTATTGCTTGCCATAAGGAAAATCTGAGGAGGAGGATTTGAGATGAGCTCAGGCTTCTCACTTCTTGTTGAAATTGTTTGGATTGCTGGTTTAAGGACATCAGCACAGAGTCATGGAATGGTTTAGGTTCAAATGGCCTTAAAGCCCATCCAGTGCCACCCCATCCCATGGGCAGGGACACATTCCAGTATCCCAGGCTGCTTCAAGCCCCATCCAACTTGGCCTTGGACACTTCCAGGGATCCAGGGGCAGCCACAGCTGCTCTGGGCACCTGTGCCAGGGCCTGCCCACCCTAACAGTAGCCCAAGGGTAGCCTTGGGTAGCAGTTCATTTCCTGAAAAGCATCTTGTGTTTTAGGACCAAAATGTGTTGGCAGGAAAAATTTTGGGTCTTTGTGAAGAGTGGAAATTCCCATGGCGGTAGCCCCAAAGTGATTCCTGTTTAAGGCATGGAATTTTACCCATGAATGAAATTTCCTGCATGTTTTTCTGACAAGTTACTGAGTTTTCTTAGTAGACTTGAATAAATTCAAGATCTATTATAAAAGAGATATATTACAGATTTATATAAAATATATATAGAAAATATTTATTTTGTCTTTTACTTCTAATTTATCAGCTGTGATGGTTCTTGTTTCTCCTCATTATTCCCCACTGTTCCACTTCTCAGATCGAAGAATCATTAGATCTTTACGTTGCCACCTTTTGTCTATTGGACTTCTCAGTGGGTTTTGCATTTTCAAAGATTAAATATTTTCCTTTTTAATATGATTTTCCCTAAGAACAGATCCTTTGGCAGCCTAATAGATAGAGGAAATACTAACCTGAAGAAAAAGTTTCAATAATCTGCTGTTCAGGAGTGTAACTCAAATCCTTCTGTTCCACTCTGCAGACCACCCCCAGTGAGTGAAAGTGCCTTGAAGGGAACTGTGGTCGCCATTGTCACCGCGGCTGCCTTGAACCAGACAGTCGTGTACTCCATTGTGTCAGGGAATGAAGAGGGTAAGTGTAATAATAATAGTAATAACAACAATAATAATAATAATATTTCCATCTTGTTATGGGGAACCTGGATGGCACACCAGAGATCTGCAAGAAACTGTGGTGAATCACAGAGTCATTAAGTTTGGAAATAAACTCTCAGATCATTGAGGTGAAATCCCACCTCATCTGGACAAGCAGGACAGAATTTCAGGGTTGGAAGGGACCTGCAAGAAACCTGGAGAGGGACTTTTTATAAAGGACAGGATAAGGGAGAATGGCTTCAAGCTGGAACAGAGACGTTTAGATGGGATATTGGGAAGGAATTGTTCCCTGGGAGGGTGGGGAGGCCCCAGCACAGGGTGCCCAGAGCAGCTGTGGCTGCCCTTGGATCTCTGGAAGTGTCCAAGGCCAGGCTGGACAGGGCTTGGAGAACCTGGGATATCAGAAGGTGTCCCTGCCCATGGGACTGGATGGGCTTTAAGGTCCCTTGCCACCCAAACCATTCTGTGATTCTGTAACTATCATTATCAAGCCTTTGGAGATAAGCTAAAGGTCAGATTAATTAGCAAAATCGCATGAAAATAATTCTCACTGATGTGAAAATTCCCATTGATGTCACATAGTGTGAGTCCATGGCACATTAAAATAAAAATGTAAACAGCTTTGATGGAGTTGTACTTGCTTAAAAATCTGGTTTTAAGAGATTATAGACTCAGCTGTGCTGTAACAAATACTGGATTAGAGCCTGGTATCCAAACAAAATATCCTGCTGGGATACTCTCTGTGATCCACCTGGATATCTTGACAAAATAACACAAAATTACTGTGAGGGATGTAAAGAATTCCCCATCCTCCTCTTTTTGTGAGAGTGGGCTCTTGTCTCATCTTTCCATCTGTACTCAAATCCTGTGCAGGGAGTTGCACTCCCTGATCCTTTGGTTCCCTTCCAGCTCAGAATATTCCATGACTGTGATGCTGGGCTAGTTATCCCTAGCAGAGCAGATGCAGCCATTCTAGTCTTTAAAAATATCTTCAAAGATGAGCTACATGGGGCTTTACAAGACAGAGGGAGGGAGGGAGGGAGGGAGGAAGGGAGGCAAGAAGGAGAGGAGGGAACGACTTGCTTGGCAGTGTCAGAGAATTGTGTCATCCCCAAAATACAACCTTGGGCATTGAAAATCCCTGTTTATGCATCTAATAAAATTTCTGTGTTTTTACTGGCTTCCAGATGTGTTTGCCATTAACAACAGAACAGGAGTGATCTCTGTGAAAAAGCCTCTGGACTATGAAAGTGTCCAAAGTTACGAACTCCGAGTGCAGGCAGACTCCCTGCAGGTGGTGAGATCCAACCTGCGAGTCCCCTCCAAAAGTAAGTGTCAAAAATCCTTCCTTTTCCATCTTTTTTACATAGATATTGTTGGTACTTACTGAGAATGCTGAAACTGCTCTCCAGTGATATTGCTGTCTTTTACGGGGGTGATAGTGATGATGGGATCACACAGTGCATTTTTGGATCTCTCAGCCTGACTTGCCCAGAGCAGCTGTGGCTGCCCCTGGATCCCTGGAAGTGACCAAGGCCAGGTTGAACAGGGCTTGAAGGACCCTGGGATAGTTGAAGGTGTCTCTGCCCATAGCTGGGGATGGCACTGGATGGGCTTTGAGCTCTCTTGCAACCCAACCACTCTAGGATTCTGGAATTCTATGTTAGTTGAAGGTACTTATATATTTGGGAACATGCCATAAATCTTGGGAGTGGCCTGAGACACTGTACAGGAGTGACATTACCTTTACCAGGGTTTCTTTCCAATGTTACCCACAGAACATTCTGGGATTTTGAGCCTGGATTATTGCAGATTTTTTTTTTCCTCGAGTAAGAATGGAATGTGCGGGATGTAACATGTCAGGGTTAATCAGTGGTCAGGAGTTTGGCTTTGTTAAGAGTAGAGAGAGATCCTGTGCTGGTTTAGCCACCATGGAGGGTGTGCCTGCCAGTAGACAGAAAAGCAGAGCTGCCTGTTTCTCCCTGTGCCTGGGAGAAATCTATATGAGGTTGTATTCATAAAAATACAGCCAAGGAATACCCAGGGAGCAGATCAGGCTTCCATGCAGCACACAGCCTTCTCCAAACCTTTCTGATGTGGCTGAAGACATGAGGCAGTTAGTAGGTCCTTCCTTTCATTCTCTCTTCTGACTTACACTCTGCACTAGAGCAGCTCTCTCAACTGAGCAGCAGTTCCAAGAAAATGATGGCTGAATTACTTTATTCAGGATACTTGATAGTGACTGGAGTTTGACTCCAGGCCAGCTTAAAGGAACATAAGCTGGGTACCCTTGGTTCTCCAGTAGTATACAACATATATATTCCTTAGAATATGCACTGTGCTGGAGGGATGGCTAAATCATTTGATAAACGTATATATTTAAAGTACTTTAGAAGTGTCTGGCCAGATGAATCACCTATGACTTTGTAATGGAGATCCATTTATCTCTGGGTGTGGTTCCTGCATTTATACAATTAATTCCTTTCCATTTTCTTGGCACTTTGATTATTTTTGAGGAATTTGAATCAGGTTAAACACTAGTTCTGAATTTCAGGGCACTCAATTGATGAGCTACAGTGGGAGGAGATGGGGCACAATCAACACATTACTGTGGGCTTTGCTGAGGTTGAACTGATGAACCTCCTTGGAGCTGGGTGACGAGAAATGCACAGCCCCAGGATTATGCAACAGCGAATTAATACAAAGCTTTCACAGTCAGTGGCAGTGACCTGCTGCCAGTTCTGGTCTTGGATAACTCTGAATTGGTGGAATTAGTTCTGAAATTTGTCAGCGACCTATTCTGGAGCTGCAGGGATTTCTGGGCCTCTCACTTTGAGATACACATTAAGTGTATCCAGGGAAGAGAAAAGAGCTGGGGAAGAGGCTGGAGCCTCAGGAGTGGCTGAGGGAGCTGGGAAAGGGGCTCAGCCTGGAGAAAAGGA
>VRYO01001366.1:24186829-24209483 GCA_009812075.1 Sialia sialis
GAAGTGCAGCTTATATTCAGGTGCGGCTTATAATCATGAAATTACTGTACTGTGGTATTTAATTATTAATAGGCTAATTGATGTAAATCAGTTTTGGATCAGTTGATCACAAATACACTGCTGAACATTCAGATGCTTGCCTTCAGTTGCTTCAGTCATGCTCTACTCTGCCTTGAACAAAGTTTCAGAAGTAATAAAAATAATCAAACACTAAATTATTTTTTTTTTTTTTTAAATTGGGAGAGAAGAAAACTAATCCTGAGTCCATAATCTTCCACACGAATTGAATTTGGAAACAAATAGACCAATAAAATGTTGGATAAAAATTTCTCTCATCATCCAAAGAGTTGATATGTGCCAAGGCCAATTCTATGGAGTTTCTCCCAACTCTCTAAGGTCACTGGGTTTGCTGCCAGCAGCATCCTCTTAAATACATTAATTTGAGTATAAAAGCCTTTTAGAGGAGGATAATGAGCTCCCCTGCTCTAGATTCATAGTAAGATTCCTCTAAGTAGATAAAAAGGAAGCTTAAGCTCAGCAGAATGCCACAAATCATTCTCCAAAAGTTATTTTTAATCAAAATTAATTCAGGGAGTGATAAACCACATGAATTATTCTCTATGGATCTGATTGGATTAAGAGCAGTGGCCTCTGAAAGAAAAAAGGGATATATTTAAATAAAATGCAATTTTTAGCCAAGGATTTGCTCCTCGCTTGAAGTCCCCTTCTCTGCAATTCCCATTTTTCCCCCAGAATTTCCCATGTACTTGAGAGCCCATTTCCTTAATTAAAGACCTTTTTGTGCTTTTCGTTAGGAATATACTAAGTTAAACTAGATGTAATATGCATAGCTTCTAATTTATGAATTCTGCACCCTGAGCTTTCCTTTGTGCTTCCTTTTGTTAGAATTATTTTGCTTTTTACTGGTGTTTTTATTGAACTCCTTTTGTTCCCCCTCAGAATTCCAACCAGGCTTCCTTGAGCCCAAAACAATCTTTTCGATCTGCTCCAGGAAACAAACCCCCAAATAACAGAATCTTTAGGGAAATTACCAGCAGGAATTGGCTTTTTCCTATAATGGGATGTTATTAGCTCTTGCTTTTAAAATATTAATAGTATTAACCTCTGCTTTTCTTCCTTTATTTATTAAATTATTGAGTTATTACAGAATTAAATTAGGAAATATCAGAGGTCCTAATTCTAGTGAAGCAAGTGAATTGGCTGAATTCCTGCTCAGTTTATAAAAATGTTTTTGTCCTGCAAATGTTTGCAGGAAGGAATCTTACCTAAAAAATGCCAGTGAATCCAAGGCTCTGGAATCAGCTGTATTTGATGGAAATGCTCTGATTCTTACAATATTTTCATTCCAACCTTTCCTGTGCTCTTTGCCCCTTTTTGTTCAGCTTTCTAATGGAAATTTATCCTTTATTCCCTTTGAATATCCTATACTGAATATCCTTGGAATATCTCAACAGAAGAGAGCAAAAAAAACCAAAGCATGTTAGGCTGCAGCTTGTGATTCTGAGGACACATTGGGGAGCAGGAATTCCTCTTTTCTTCACCTCAAAAGCATCTTAGAGATCCCATAATGAGCTAAAACAATGGATAAAAGAAACAGTTAAAATTCCTGGCTATGGATAGGGAGAGAATGCCAGAATATTTTTTTTCCCAGAACTGTCATCCATGGTAAATCTCCATTTCTTTTCTATCTATGCCTATAACCTGTAGATTTCTTTTGATATTTCCTTTTCTTTGCGATGACAAGGGAATCTTCTCCTTTGGCTGTTGCATGACTCGTGCACAAAATTGAACTGCTTTGCCAGTCACAACCTTTTATTTCTTAAAACGTGATTTATGGATCCCAGCACAGGAAGAAAAGATGCTTGGTAGGAGTAAAAATCTCAAAGCCCATTGCAGTGACAACAGTGCAGCTTCCAGCTGCTGGAACATCTGCCCCCCCCCCCCCGCCCCCCCCCAAAAAAAAAGCTGTGTGTCCTGCTAACACAAATATCACAGGAATGCCAAGCATTTTCTCTGGCAGCAATCACAGAATTCCCTACTCTTTGGGATTTTTTTCTCATGTGATTGAAGATTATTTCAATTACTTTGTTGTTTAGGGGCATTTTGAAGACTGAATGTGCCTTCCTGAGTAAAGGCTCTTATAGGGGCTGGGAGTGGGGAGTGTGCCTGAATCATTCCCATCCCATGGAGGAAATCCATATGTGTGACCTTTGCTTCCTCTCATACACACACAAAGTTATTCTATCCAGCCCTAACTGCTATCAGCAGTAGAAAAATGACAATAAAATCCATTTTTCCAATTATTTGTTTCAAAACCTCACTTTGGGAACAGCTCTTATTGAACATCTTTTCCCATGAGATAGCCTGTCAAAGGGAATCCTGGTTTCCTTCATTACCTGGGAGGTTTTGGCGACCACTGGAGGGCAAAGTGAGCAATTCCAATTCACCTTATTTCTTCCTACCTGTGCTTCTCAGAAAATTCCTGGCACTAGCGTGGGCTGGGCACAGATCAATATCAGTGATGTAGTGATATATGAATTCAGATCAATATAAATTTGACTATTAATGAATATGTGAAAACAACTATTAATATAATGTAATATAAATATATTGATATATACTGATATATTATGTCTTGTATATCTGTGCCATCAGAACTGGAAATCTGCAACAATCTGGAAATTCCTACCGGCAAAAACAGTCTGATTCTAAAAGCTGCTTTATGTGCCAGCCACTAATTGGGAACACTGAAGCTGCCATCTGCTAGGAAGAGAGAAAAACCCCCTCAGCAGCCCAATCCGAATCCTGCCATTTTCCATGCCCCATTAGCAGCTTTAGGCTTGTGGTTAAGGGTTACCCTGTGAGGGAGGTGGAAAACATTTCAAATTAACAACTGCCTTTCACTCTGAGCAGCAAATCTGGATTAAGCTTGGGCTGATAATGCTAAAAACTGGGATCATTAATGATTATGCAACAGCTTCAGGAGTTACAGTTACTGATGATTTTTTTGCTCATCCCAATCATGCCACTGGTGATTTTTGGTGACAGGGTCAGAGTGCTGCTGTGACACTGAGTGGGGTTTACCAACCTCCTTGGGTGTCCTGCCTGCTTGTGCAGTCACATGGAGCCAGAGAGTCATTAATTCATGCTTTAAAGGCATCATTTGTTTTCCTTCTTACGAAGGGGAGAAAAAGAACGTGTTGATCACAGAGAACGGAGTGGTTTGTGTTGGAAGGCACCTGAAAGCCCATCCATTCCCACCCCCTGCCATGGACAGGGACACCTTCCACTATCCCAGGCTGCTTCAAGCCCCATCTGACCTGGCCTTGGACACTTCCAGGGATCCAGGGGCAGCCACAGTTTCTTCAGGCAGCCTGTGGCAGGACCTCACCTCCCTGTGAGTTAAAATATCCTCAGTGCTTTTGTGCTGGGATTAGGGAGCACCCCAGGATTTGTGCCCTGTCTTCATCCATGGGAGGGCATGGGAAAGGGCTGGAAGCAATGGCAGCATTGCTGACCCAACTCGCTTTGTGTGGGTTCACCTACACTCAATCACAGGAGGCTGGAGTTCGGCCCGGTAATTCCTGAGATCATGCATATTTATCAGCCCTCAATCACAACAGGATTTAGGAGACATCTGTATTTCTTGCACAGAACAAAACGCAGATATGCTGCTGGAATATTAAGTGCAGCTCTTTCTCTTCTTTGACAGTCATAATGCAACTCTTGAGATGTCGTAGATCTCTTCCTAATGAAGTGTCAAAAATATTTACCTTCAGGACAAATTACAGGAATAGCAAACATCCCTCCTCTGTATTAGAGAAGTTTGGGATGTTTCTGGGAGCAGCTCACAAGCTCTCTCTTCTGATCTGGCCAAGCTAAGTGTCCTTAGGTTTAGCCCAAAGAGCAGAGAAAGGGGGGAATGCAAACAACAAAGTTCAAATATTTGAAGCTGGAATCTGTTCATTTTTCCAGGCTTTATGGCACCTGTTTGCTCATCTCTGGATGGATGTGGGAAGAGCCTGAACTGTGATGATGCTGGGGTTGCTGATGGCTCTAGTGTGACACTGAGCTCTCAGTACTGGTGGCAATTAACTCGGAGCCTGTCCACCAGCTCGAGGCATCTGAACTCTGCAGGACTTTACAAGCTGTGAGCTTCAAATGTCAAAAGGCCTCTTTCACTGGAGTTTAATGACTTAAACTCAGCTGCAAGACTTAAACATCTCATTAGTTCTGAGCTTTGTGCAGAAGGCCTGACTGCACATAATGCCTGTGCCTGCAGCATCAACACCTTAATTTGGACCCAAAATTTGTTTGTTTTTAGTCACACACATCTCCAGGCATGAAATGCTGAAGGTGAAATTGATTTCTGGTGTCATTGAAAGCAGTGACTATTAAAAGCCGTAGCTTTTATTGAGAGAGAATTTGCCAATATTAAAAATATAATGGGCTTCTGACCCAGCTGAACCAACCTCATAAATCCATTTTAACAAAGAAATTGGCTTTTTATTGGAAGGGCGTCGTACTCCTCTCCAGGGCACCTCTAGAGCGACTTTGGACTTCACTAGGCACTCAATGGGAAACTCTGCTTGCTCATGGATGACCCCAAAGGAATTGGATCAGACATTGCTTCTGTGGCTGCTGCTGGGTCCCTCACATGCCATGTGGGGTTACAGGAATTGTTTTCCATTCCCCCCAGACTCCATTACCAAAATGCAAAGCTGAGTGTAGATAAACCAGAGGATTTGACTAGGCAGGATTTTTCTGGATTGGTCATGGATTTATCCTAAGCTGTGTTGTATGAGTTGAACTTACCCTGGAATCCTAGGCTGGTTTGAGTTGGAAGGGATCTTAAAGCCCATCCAGTGCCACCCCCTGCCATGGGCAGGGACACCTTCCACTATCCCAGGCTGCTCCAAGCCCCATCCAGCCTGGCCTTGGACACATCCAGAGATCCAGGGACTGCTACAGCTTCTCTGGGCACCCTGTGCCAGGGCCTGCCCATCCTCCCAGGGAAAAATTCCTTCCCAATATCCCATCTATCCCTTCCCATTGGCAATGGGAAGCCATTCCCCTTGTCCTTGCACTCTAGGCATAGTGAGGTGCTGCTTTCATTTTTGTCTTTGTTTTTCACCATCCAAACATCAACCTGGTGTTTCTCTCCAGCTGCTAACTTGAGTTCAGGATGAATATTAGGAAACATTTCTTCGTTAAAGAGTGGCAGAGCATTGGAAGGGGGGCTGCCCAGGGAATGGTGGAACCACAGCCCTGGAAATGTTCTATGAATGAGTGGATATGGCACTGCGCAATGTGGTTTAATGGGCAAATTGACGATCAAATGTTGGATTGGGTCATCTTGGAGGTGTTTTCCAACCATAAAAATTCCATTATTCTATGACATAGCATGTTTTCACATTCATTTCTTCCTTCAGCAATTTATTTATGTGGAAAACCAACAATTTTCCTGGCTCTCCACCTGTCAAGCTCCCATCTGCTGGCTCTGGGATGTCGTGGGGTTGTATTTCCTCATGCCAGTTAGAAAGCTGGAATGCTTTGATATCTTTACTTTTTCGACTGACAGATCAGAGTACAGTAATTTCACACTCATAAGCTCCACCTGGTTATAAGCCGCACTTCGGGTAGCCGGGAAGACCATGAAATTGGTCCATAAATAAGCCGCACCGGGTGACAAGCCACACTTTTTTTTCTTTTTTTTTTTTAAGCGAGGATCCATGTGCCACAAAGTAACAAGTTAGTAATAGAATCGAGCGAGTGTGGTTTTTGGTGTCAGGTGCTCAATTTGCAAACAGTTTTCACAGACCAGCTAAGCCTTTAAACAAAGCCCCAGGCACCCTCCCCGTGCCACGGGCCCCGGCACTCCTGCCTCTGGTGCCAGCTGCCGCAGCTCCCTGCCTGCTCAGCAGCGGCAGCTCGCCGGCAATACCAGCTCAGCAGGCTGGCTGTGTGAAGGCAGCGAAGGTGGACTGGCTGCGCGAAGCCGGCGGCAGTGTGTCGCCCACTCACCAGTAGCTCCGGCTCTCCACCCACCGAGCAGCAGCTCCACAGCAGCTCCCCAGCCAGCCGCGGCTCCGCTGCAGCTCTCTCCCTGGCCGGCTCTCACTTCCGGGTTGGCATTTCGCCGGAATTTGTCCATAAATAAAGCGCACCTGGTGATTAGCCGCACTTCCAGGATCGGCTCGATTCTTTAGTGAAATAGGTGTGGCTTATCAGTGTGAAATTACTGTACATTTCAGAAAGCTTTTCAACCTTCCCATCTTCCCTAAAATCACTAATAAAGGGGTTGGAGCTCACCCAGGAGGCAGCAATCTCGGTTTTAAAAGCCTTTAAAAAACCTATGGAGCTAAAGAACACAAACAACTTAACACATTTATGCTTTTGGTAGTCGAGCCAGATGAAGCTTTATGAATTTAGAAGAAGCAAATATTGAGAGAGGGTGGGAATTTAACCAGTTGTGTGTCTGTGAAGTGACAGCCAGTGTCAGTCCAGGAGCTCATCATTTGGGCACTGCTGAATGAAACCTGTTTGCTCTTTCCAGCTAATCCAGCCTGGATATTATCTTTTAAAGTGCTGGATGTTCTGCCTGGGAATCTGGGCTGATAGAAGTTGTAGTAACATGGAGCATACACAGTGAGTACCTGGATCGTTCATCTGGTGCTGGTATTCCCTGAAAAATGATCTGAAAATAAAAAAAAAAAAAGCAGGAGGGATACTTTCCACCATATAGAACTTGTTCAGTGCTGGTGAGGAAACAATTAGTGATGATTAATGACTTCCTATTGAAGGCTTAATGACCTTGCACAGATAATTCTCTTTTAGCAGATGTGGTGTCTCATAAACAGCTCTGCACTCTGCTCTCTGTGAGCAGGAACAGGACCCCAGGGAACAACTGGGGCTAGGTCAGGCTGGAGATCAGGGCAAGGTTCTTCCCCAGTGGATGCTGGCACTGCCCAGGCCCCCCCGGGAATGGGCACCTGAGGCTACCAGAACTACAGGAGCATTTGGACAGCGCTTCCAGGGATGCCCAGGATGGGGTTGTTGGGATGTCTATGCAGGGCCAGGGGCTGGATCAGTGATCCCTGTGGGTCCAGCTCAGGATATTCCATGATTCTGTGAGCTCTTCATGCTGACACAAACCCGTATTATTTTTCATTCTTAAGTCGTGGCACAGTATGGATTTTCTGTGGATTTTCTGTGCACCTTTTCAAAGTTAAGGCTGGTTTTTATTCCAGTATTAGCTTAAGGCTTTAGAAGCAGTGCCAATATTTCCATTAAAACCTGCTGATAGATCCTGAAGTATCCAAGATGCTGAGGCCATGCCCGAGACTCATGAGTGCTCAGGCATTAATTAGCTCCCACCTCGCTAATCCCTGCAAGTAGCACAGAAAGCTCTGTCAGGGTCCTTGGAAACATTTCCCTTTGGATACAGGTTGAACAGGAGCATAAGGAATGGGGCTGGAGAGGCCAGGATGGGGCTATGCCTGGTTGATGCCAGCTCTGAATTCTGATCCAGTTCAGCAATGGTGCCAGGGCAGCTCTGGGGTGCCCAGCAGGGCCCTATGTATCACTGCAGAAATGCCACTCAGTCCTTCCTTATTGCAATAAAAAGTTATTTGATTGCATCAAAAATACCTGTGCTCCATCAGAATATCTCTAAGATGAAGGACATTCTTTTGTAAGTTTGCACAAGTTGCTGATATAGTTTTTCTTTGATATTTCTTTTTCAATGAGAATTTGGCAGTGGAGGTTTCTCAGAATTAAGCAGTTCTTAGGTATTTTTGCAGACTTGAAAGTCAACTTATATTTTTTTACTTTTTAATTTTTTTTCTTTCTTCTTGAGCAGTTTAATGCCAACAGAGGAGGAAGAAATTGCTGGAAAAGCAAAACTGAGTGCAGCAAAGCTAAATGAAGCATTTAAAGTAGCAGCCATATCTGTGCTCTGGGATCTAATGTTTTAAATGTCAGAGTGGCAGAAATTTGCTGGGCCAATATGTAAGTTTATTTAAAGGACAAGGTTAATGACTCCTTCCATGCATATTTACCCTGTTTGCCTCTGCTTGTTTTTTTTTCCCCATTAGGCCAATGATAAGGACACTGGGAATTACAGTGCCATGCAATACAGACTCATCATTCCCCCCATCAAGGATGGCAAGGAAGGCTTTGTGATTGAGGCTTACACGGGGCTGATCAAAACTGCCATGCTGTTCAAAAACATGAGGAGATCGTATTTCAAGTTCCAGGTCATTGCCACTGACGATTACGGCAAAGGACTGAGCAGCAAAGCAGAAGTGCTCGTAAGTATTAGCCAGGGATTATTATTATGGAGTAATTCCTGAGGAGATTCAAATACTGCAGGAAGTTTCATTCCAGGTAGACCTAGAGAAAAGCCATAAAGTGCTTGTGCTTAATTTTTTTAAGGCACTGGAATAAAGCTATTAATTTCTTAAACCAAAAGATTTTGTGACCTGTTGGAGTGAGTCCAGAGGAGGCACCAGGATGATCAGAGGGATGGAGCAGCTCTGCTGGGAGGAAAGGCTGGGAGAGCTGGGAATACTCAGCCTAGAGAGGAGTAGATTTGGAGTGACCTCAGTGTGGCCTTCCAGTGCCTGAAGAAGCTACAAGAAACATGGAGAGAGACTTTGGACATGGGCCTGTATTGCCAGAACAATGGGGAAAGGCTTCCCACTGCCAGAGGGCAGGGATAGATGGGATATTGTGAAGGAACTGTTCCCTGGGAGGGTGGGCAGGCCTGGTACAGGGTGCCCCTGGATCCCTGGAAGTGTCCCAGGCCAGGTTGGACAGGGCTTAGAGCAGCCTGGGATAGTGGAAGGCATCTCTGCCTATGGCAGAGGGTGGCACTGGGTGTATTTTAAGGTCCCTCCCAGCCCAAACCATGCCATGATTCTCTGCTTCTCTGTCCCTGCTGGTCATTTCCAAGTTGTCTTAGTTGCATGTGTTAAGGAGTAATTTTGGGCTGAGAATGAACTTTTCAGTCCCTGAGAAAGTAGAATTTCAGATGCTGACACCACCTTTAGACCTCAGGCTCCTGGTTTTTTGCTGTTCAAAGAACATTGACTTAGTCCAGCCACTGAAACCATCCAAGCTAAATTTCTTTGAAGCCTGTAAACTTGATGGATTGGCTCAATATTAGCATAATGTGAAAGGGATGGAGTGCATTATCCACTTAATGGGAACACTGTCAAAGGATATGGATGAGAGCCAGAATCCTTGGTGTGGTGAGTTCTGCAGGAGTTCACCAAATAAACATAAATGATTTCACCCTCATACTTGACCTCCCAAAATGATGGGGCATTCTCAGGTAATTTAGGCACTAATGGGATATTAAAATATAGCCAGAAAGAATCGACATTAACATTAGAAAGTGAAGGATGTCTCATTAATTTATAGAGGTTTCTTTATGATGTCTGGCTGAGTGATGAGAAGTGCACCCAGTTGCTTTAAGAAGACCTGTAATCTTGGTGGAGCTGGAGATACAATTCCAGACTACCTCCATACTGCCTAGAACACTGGCACATGGGCATGTTGGAATGAGTCCAGAGGAGGCACCAGGATGACCAGAGGGATGGAGCAGCTCTGCTGGGAAGAAAGGATGGGAGGACTGGGATTCCTCACCTGGAGAGGCAAAGTTTTGGGGTGACCTCACTGTGGCCTTCAAGTGCCTGAAGGAACTGACAAGAAATACAGAGAGACAATTTCCAAGGGATGGAGTGTCAGGACAAGGGGGAATGGCTTCCCACTGCCAGAGGGCAGGGTCAGATGGGATATTGGGAAGGAATTGTTCCCTGGGAGGGTGGGCAGGCCCTGGCACAGGGTGCCCAGAGAAGCTGTGGCTGCCCCTGGATCCCTGGAAGTGTCCAAGGCCAGGTTGGACTTTGAGCCTTGGAGCAGCCTGGGATAGTGGAAGGTGTCAATTCTCATGGCAGGGGTGGCCCTGGATGGGCTTTAAGGTTCCTTCGCCCCCAGGCCGTTCTGGGATCTTCTGATTTTATGCATCAAGTGAGATCCATATACTAAGATCCTTTCCCATGATTTTAACAAGATTTTCCTGCTGTGGGGTCAGGGGGTCAGGCTGAGATGTTATTTCTTTGGAAACTAGCTCAAAAAAGGCACCAAGGATGGAGAAATTAATTTAATCACTCCCATGCAAAAGATTAAGATGTGGGGGAAGAAGACTGCAATGGGAGGAGGTCTTGGGAGAAGAGGCAGGTCACCACCAGAGGGACAGTACTGGGAAGAAACTGAGCAGAGCAAGGTGTCCTCCAGAACTGGGACCAGGATGTTTCCCCAGAGCCTGGCACAGCTTTGGGAGCAAGAGGACTTGCCAAAACCCCTGCTCAAAGGTCTTCACGCTGCTGGGGACAATCCATGGGAAGGACACCAGGACAGCTCAAGTCAGACACCTGTGGGTTGACAGTTTGCTTCCATGTGATGGAGTTTTCCTTCTCAGCATCTGTGAGATGAAAGAGATGCAAGAATTAGTTTTAAAATGTTTGATGCAAGGAAGCACCTAAAGATGCTGAGGAAGTGTAGATAGAGGATATTCACTATCATTATTTGACATCATGGATATCATCTTTATGATGTCATAGATACCATCTTTAATCAAATGTTTATTGGGGTTTGAGGAGGTTTCAAGGCCCCTCTTTATTCTGGTCCCAGCTACTCCCAGGAATCCATTGGTGCCATATCAAGACACTTTGTAGGCTCTACCTTGCTGGATTTAAAACTTGGCAAGTGCCTAATGAGCAAAGCTTGGGATCAAAGGAATATCACTTGTAGGCTAGAGGTTGCCAACAATTTTCTGCTTTGCCTGCCTTTACAAATAGGGATAACAAGCAAGTTAATGTTACCATGGAAACCACAAATGTCTCTTGATTTTTGTCCAACACTCTTGGTTTCCTATAGCTTGTCATGAATGTGTGTTTAACCCCAGTTTTGTACATGAACAAGTGATGATAATTGTGATTTCTTCCACATTGAAAGCATTACTGCCTTTGTTTTTTGTGTTGCCTTTACGCTGTTTTCAGTTCCTGGGTGCACAGTCATTGCTTGAATTGGCTAATGTAATTAATTCTATTAAATTAATCATTGCTTTCCAGTTCCGTTGCATGATTTTAGTCTAAAATTTATTTGGAGCTCATTATAATTCTGTGTTTCTTACACAGAAGCCTGTACGTGCTGATCAGGGCATCTGATGACATTTCAAGAACATTTGAATATTTAAAGTTGAATTAAGCTTCAAAGCTGGTGAATCAGTGTTTGATGTGGAAACACATTCAGGGATTTCTGCTGCTGTGCTTCCAGGACACCTCTTTGGAAAATCAGGGCTTGTTTATTTCTTTTAGAATCAACTAACCCTTGATTTTTAAATTTATCAGCTTTAACACTGGCCTAGTTTTCCAAATTTTCCTCTGGAACCCTCTACAGGATTGGAGCGGTTGGGTTCATAGTAAAACACGATAATTGCCAGATATTTGCTCTGACATCACTCCATACCTCGGTGGAAAACTGAAATTTAATTTTATTCCAACAAAGCACACAAGTATTGAGTGGGTTAGAAACATTTTTTCCTGCTTTATTTTTCCTTTTTTTTTTAAGGAAAAAACTCATTTATAAAATGTGCAGTTTTATGACAGAAGGAGAAGCTAAAACAATTGGAGATTAAAAATAAAACCTCTCACTGATCACTTCAATGCAAATGAACAATTTCCTTCCTGATTTTCTAACAAAGTAGCATTGATTTTGTGGAATTAAGCCTGAATTTCCATTTCCCTTGGTGCACATTGCATGGCTCCAAGGGAGGATTTTCCTGGCATCCAAACCACCCAAATACTCAGAAGTAATTTTGAATACAGCCTGTGGGAGATCTGGGATTCTCTAAGTCAAGTCTACACCAAGAGCAGCTTTTTCTGTCCCCACCTTAAAAGTCTGTAATTCTGATGCAGACCTGGAAATACAATTCCAGTTAAATCTTTGATGCCTGTGTGCTTTGGCTGCAAGATTCCCCAGCTCTCCTATTTGGAATTAAAAGGAGAAATCTGGATATCAGGGCATGGTGTGGAGGCAGGAAAGGAATTTTCCCATTGCTGTTGAATGAGGAGAGGACTGTGCCTGGCAGTGCTGACTGAATTCCCCACTTTTCTTTCCAGGTCTCTGTGGTCAACCAGTTGGACATGCAAGTGATCGTCTCCAATGTTCCTCCCACCCTTGTGGAGCAAAACAAAGACCAACTCATTGGGTAATCAATTTATTTCCTCTCCAAATATCAGACAATTCCCTGGCTTTGGGATTGGATGGGTCAGGGAGTGAGGGAGTGTTTTAATCTGGTCAATAAGAGCCTCCAGATACCACATCAGCATCAGCTTCTGGGGGTCAGGTTTGCACTTCTGGCTTCTTTTTGTAACACAGAGACAATTTTCTGTAGTTGCAGTCATGGAATTAGCCAATGTGGGATAGAAAATGCTGAAAATAGTTTATAACCAATCTTCGTCCTTTTTTTTGTCACTTCAGTCAGTGATGAGTGGCACTTCTTAGATTCCCACAGGTGTGGTCCATCCTGCTTGTTGTTGTCCATTGAATTTGAAATACCTTCAGGTTGATGGTCCAACCAGTTGTTGGAAAAGTCTCTGAGTGGCTCATGTCTTCACTGGCCTTGGAAAAATTTCTGATGGATTTGGTCCTGGAGATCTGGGACACATTCCCCTTTTCTCCCTCTGTTTTGGGCCAGGTGTGTCTTGGCTCGGAGAGATTTGAACATCAGAACCAGAATGAAGCTGTTTAGGCAATGTGCTGAACTCACAGGGACTGCACTTTCAAGAACCAGGAATAACTTCCTGAAAGGAGAGGTTGCCTAGAATCAGGAATAACTTCCTGAAGGGCGGTATTGCCTATAAATAGGAATAATTTCCTAAAAGGAAGTATTGCCTAGAACCAGAAATACCTTCCTGAAAGGAAGGATTGCCTAGAAATAACATCCTTAAAAAAGGTAGTGCCTAGAAATAGGACTAACTTCCTGAAAGGAGGCTCTACTGTGTTGGGATTAAACTCTTTTCTCAGGTGACAAGTGACAGGAGAGGAAACAGCCTCAGGCTGCACCAGGGGAGGTATAGATTGAATTTTAGGGAGAATTTCTTCATGGAAAGGGTGGTTTCAGCATGGGAAGGGGCTGTCCAGGCAAGTGTTGAGTCCTCATGCCTGAAATGTTCATGTGGAAATGGCACATGAGGACATGAGCTAGTGGTGAACAGGGTGGTAGTGGTTGATGGTTGGACTTGACGACCTTGGAGGTCAGTTCTAACCCATACCATTCTGTGATTCTGTATTTCACAATAAACAAAGCTTTGGAATGAGCACAAAGTTTGAAAAATGCCACAATATTGTCGGGTTTTGAGCTCTCCAAATAAGCTTGGGAAGTCTTTTCCTTCACAAACAGCATGGGCAGATCAGTGTGGCTGGAGAATTTCTCTTATAAGTTTCTAAGGACAGCCTTTGCCAGAAGAAATACACCAACTGATTTTCAAATTGGCCCATTCATTCCTGAAAATACTTGCAGAGAACAAATGTCTCAAAAATAATTTCGTAGCTGTGTACAAAGGTCTATTTCTCAGGAAAATCTATTTGTTTCACTGCTCTCTTTGAATTTCTCATATTTTCCTCCTAAATTTAAAAGATCATTCTCTCCCTGTTTTTATACAAGTTTAATAATTCGTGCAGCCCATAAAAACAAAATAAGAATTTGTGATGTTTTGCACATTATTCCCTGTGCAACCACAGGGAAAGAGAAATCAAATTCTTTGGAATCTCAGACTGAAGTAGTGTTTTCCCTTCAAATACTGCAGTAATTTATAAAAGTTGAATGTGTAATTAAGTTATAAAATTAATAAAAATACTATCATCAACCGTGTCTAGTGGGAGGTGTCTGTGTCTGTGGCAGAGGAGTTGGAACAAGATGATCCTGAAGATCCCTTCCCAACACAAACCATTCTGTGCTCTGTGAATTAAATTAGTCACGACATAGATTACTCAGCTCTTTCTCCTCTCATTTTGGCAAATATTAATCCTTGAAAATAGAACATTTAGCCAACAGTTGGTGAGGGGGTCTGTTAGGGAAGGAGGTACATGGGTCATTTGTGGAATTACAGTGATTTTTCACAATAAAATAAATAGTGGCTTAAACAACTTTGGAGGAGAAGTTATATCAGGTTCTGTCATTTTTACAAGGAGTTATGAGGTATTAAGAATTATATAATTCAGTTTTTCCACACTCAGCACAGCCAGAGATGGGTGGGAGTTAATGGTCCACATAAAGGGAGCAAAGCAGGGAAGAGAAGATTTAAAGCATCACTATTGGGCTTAGGAATCTTTTGAGGGATGCAATAGACTGGTCTCCCTTGACTCTTCCAATGGGATCTTTTGCAGTCTTTCAGTGTTTTCCTACAACTGCTTTAATTTCATCAAGCTTTTCATATTTTCTGGGCTGCACATCAATGTCCCATTTGCCATTTCTCTTGCCCACTTTAATTGGCTGTGCAGAGAGACTGCTTTCTGTCTGCTGCAGAAGGGATAGGAAAAATAGGCTAAGGCTTCACGGAAAATTCAGTGCGTGCTCCTCTCTTTCAAAGAGGTGGAGATAGATGCCAGAATGTTCTTGAAATATGGACGTTTCAGAGAGTGCTGGTTTGTTGGGTAAGGAACAGCATTTCGTTGAATCATAGCATATCCTCAGTTGGAAGCAACCCAGAGGCATCCCACTCCTGAAATTCAACTGGAATAAAACAGCCAAAGTGATTCTCAGAGCATTTAATTCATTGATTTTGACATTGTGCCTACTTAAAGCTCTGCCTAAAGTCAGATAAGCTACACTGCCAAGAGAGACCTGAGCTTCTCACATCCTGCAGGAAAGAACTGTCTGGGGAAGTAAATTCCTCTGTACACTCCTGTATAGATGAGATATCACATCAGATATTCTGAATTTGTATAGTGGAGTGGCTGAAAGTGAGAGTTTGGATCAAATATAGAGAATCCCAGGCTGGCTCAGGCAGAAGGGAGCTCAGTGGCACCTGGTGGCACCTCCCTGCTCCAGCAGGGCCATCCCAGAGCACAGGGCACAGCATTGTGTGCACACAGCTCTGGAACAGCCCCAGGGAGGAGAGCCCAGAGCCTGTGTGGGCAATCTGTTCAGGGCTGGGCACTGCCCAGGGAAGAAGTTGTGCCTCCTGTGCAGGGGGAATTGCTGGGCTCAGTCCCTGCCCGTGGCTCTGGTGCCATTGCTGGGCCCCTGGAGCAGAGCCTGGGCCCTGCTCTGCCCCTCCCTGCACACAGGGACAGCCAGGGCTGAGGGCCCCTCTCAGCTGGGGCTCCTCTCCAGGCTGAACAGCCCCAGCTCCCTCAGCCTTTCCTGGGCACCCAGATGCTCCAGGCCCTTCCTCAGCGCCGCAGCCTCCACTGGCCCCGCTGCAGGAGCTCCCTGTCCCTGCTGTGCTGAGGATCCAGAGCTGGACACAGCACTCCAGAGGTGCCTGCAGGGCTGGGCACAGGGGCAGGATCCCTCCCTGAGCTGCTGCCAATGCTCTTCCTGCTGCCCCTGGGATGTCAGGATCCCCAGGTCCTCCTTGTGCAGATCTTCAGAGTCTCTCCCCTCACTTCAGCCACACTTTTCTCAGTCAGTTTTACGCTCTGATAAGAATGAGGCAGTTCCCCAGGTAAGAAAGATCCATGCTGATCCCTCCAACACAATGCAGAAGTGGCCAGGCAGACTTTTCCCCAAAAATCCAAATATAGAATCAAGTGCTGATTCTTGGAGTTATTGCTGAGGGAGTATTTTGGAATATGTACGTTGAACCTTCCAACTTAATGGTTTGCATATCTAAAGCTGACTGCCATCATTCTTCAAAGGAATGCTACTTAATGCACAGAAACTGTGCTGCACTTCAAAGAGATCTTATAAAATACTACACCAGTAAATACTGCTATAAATTATAGATCATAATATACAGTGCATGTACATTGTGCATCACATAAGATTTTATGTCTAATCATAGTATATGAGACAATAAATTTTATATCTGTGAGCTGGAACACACAGTTCTCTCTTCAGGGAAGTGTTTCAGATGTGGATGATTTCCCTGCAGTTGTGTTTTTTTCCTTTCTTCAGTCCCTGAATTGGTAAAAAATGAGCACATCTCAGCTGCAGGAGTATCAATCACTCAGTCTTTTTCCTTTTTCCACATGAGAAGTCACATTCTGGTGCTCACTTCATTTTGCCAGTTAATTACTGAATTAAGTAAAATTACAGCTGGTTGGACTGTTTGCCTGTTGGGGTGGTAGCAGTGACCTTGCCCTTGGCCCTCTTCACAGGTGGCACTTGGTTTCCTGCGCTTTGTGAAACATTCCTGAGACACAGGTCCAGCTGTAGCTGCTTTGTCCTTTACCTCTCTGGCAGGAATATTTTGGGGTCCCTTTGCTCCTGTTCCTCTACTCCACCTCCCCTCCCCTTTTTCTCTGTCACTTCTTCACCCTGTAATGTTTCATTCCAAATTAAATTGCAAACTTAGAAAAGGAATGGATTAGATAATAACAGAGTTTATTGAATTGGATTAAATAGATCCAATCTGATGAAATAAAGAGATTAGGGGGACATTTGTCACCAGCTGGCTGTCTCCTGTTTCATGTCCAGTCAGTCTGACTTTGCTGGGAGAATGTCCCAGGGCTTGGTGCAGTGTTCACAGAGCCCATTCCACCATCCCTCCTTGTTGCCTATGCTGAGGCTGGCGACCTGATTCAGGAACGGCACGGTGGCCAATCCCAGGCCACTCAGGTCATCTCCTCACTGACACCAATGTGGTGTCAGCAAATGGCATTTATTACTGGGTTACATGGGGTTTTACAACTTGGGTTAACCCCGTCACTTCCTTCTGCTTGCGTCACGAGCCGGGTATTGCTGGCTAACTAAAGGGAACTAAGTAGCCCCTATCCCGTAAAATGCGACATCTTTCGATCGCCTGTCCCTAATCACCCACACCTCCTGAGCAACCGGGATGATTAATAACTGCAGGCCACCTTTATTAATTTGGGTAATAGAGACCCAAGCTTCTACAACCCCAGCTTTCCCACTTGCTGGGAAGCCCTGATTCAGTGAGCTCCTGCTCTCTGTAACTTCCAGCATTATTGTGGTAATGGATCTCTCCAAAGCTCACTAATGCCGTGGATAAAGCTGTAAACTCCTGCTTTCCTCAGGAATTGCTGACAATTGCAGGAAAAGCCCTTTTGTGCTGAGATCTGGAGATTGTCCTCAGGGTCAGGGGGAAGATGTCCCTTTGTATTATTCTTTGAATGAGTGCAATGTTCCTTCTGTGATTGGGACAAATGAGGCTTAAATAAAAAGTTGGAGTGTGTAAGGGTTTTAGAGGGCAGGATTTTACAGGATGAGCACAACGAGAAGGAAAACAACTTCAGCAGTGTGTAAGAAAACAAATTTCCTTTCTGGTGTGCAAACCAATCTGCTTGTAGTGGTGCTGGGGTGACAGCAGGAAAAAGCCTTTTCCAGCCTTAATGATTCCTGATTCTCTGCTTTTGTAGGATTAGGATAAGTGAGTATAAAGGCATTGGCTATTTTCTACATATTATTAATAATATTATTATGAAATATTGCATATGTAATTCTACATAGAGAGAATTGTCTCTGTGCTGCTTCTTCTGGCTAGACGTGTGTGAAAGAAAAATAACCTTTGTAAAAAGCTGTTTTATAAAAAAGGGATGTTTTTAGGCTTGGAATAAACCCTAGGGGCACCACAGGATGAACAGACCCTTCCCTGAGCTCTATTTATGTCGTAATAAGGAATCTGGGAGCTGGGGCTCCAGTGTATCCCCCCACATCCACCACTGACTGCACCAGAGGGCCTGGAGTTGGTCCTTGTCTCTTTGGGAAAGTCCAGCTGAAAATCCAGTGGTTTCATTGTCCATTATTAATCTCACAAAGACTCCACACGACCAGAATTTGGCTGAAGTGGAGCAGAATTGAGGAGTAAAGCACTTGAAAAGTCTGTATTGATGCTGATGGCAGGGGCTGGATGCTCTCCACTCTGTATGGTTGCCAAATTTGCTTTTCAAATACCTAGAATACAACTTTATCATTATTATTGCACCAGGTCATTTTTGGAAACTAGAATTTTGGACAAAAATTATGCAGGATACTGAATCTTCAGCACTACTCCCTCCAAGTCTTTGGTAATTAGAGTCCTGAAAGAAAGAATGCTTGAGGGCTGTTTTTTTCCCCATTTCTTAAAATAACTTATGTGCTCCAAAAACACAGTAGGTTGTTAAATTCCTGAATAACTTCCTGCTGTGATGCCAGGGTGAATACCTTAATTTAATCCTGTGATCTCCAGAGTCTTCTCTGCCTAGAAGGGGATACAGCAACCTCAGGTGTGGATATAAACACATGGACATGGCACTGAGAGCAGGCTGTGAATGTGGTGCTGTATCCCAGATTTTGGGCTTTTATCTGCTGCTTTCAGGGATGTTCTAGGAAATACCAGTTCAGGAATGTTCTGAAAGCACCTTTCCAGCACCTACAGAGGGTGTGCAAGAAGGCTGGAGATGGGATTTTCACGAAAGTGGGAAGTGACAGGACAAGGGGAATGGCTTTCCACTGCCAGAGAGGAGAGATAGATGGGATATTGGGAAGGAATTGGTCCCTGTGAGGATGGGGAGGCCCTGGCACAGGCACCCCTGGATCCCTGGAAGTGTTCAGGGCCAGGTTGAATGGGGCTTGGAGCAATCTGGGATAGTGGAAGGTGTCCTTACCTATGGCACAGGTGACACAGGATGAACGTTAAGGTCCCTTCCAACCCAAACCATTCTGGGACTTCATGCAGCAGAATTCCCCAGCCAAGGGACAGCTCAGCAGACCAACACCCCTGTTTTGCCTTTCCATTTATTTTGCATTTAAAGATGAAAAGAAATCACTTCAGGGTTTTCAGGGAATTTTGGGCCTCAGGATCCCTCCATGACAGAGCAACTCCTCTCGTCCAGTGTCACTGCTGGGAACTGGGAAAGCTGTGCTAATGGGGAAGCATTGGGAGGCATTTCCCTCACTACTGAGCAGCTCAGGTGGACTTGGAGCAGTTGGAAAGGTTCCTCACCTGTTCTGCTCCTGCTTCCACCTCTTACACACCACTTGGGAGGATGGGAATGACCCTTGTGGGATTAACATGTGACATTATAGTTTTGATTTGAATTCTGCTAATCAATACAGCAGAGCTGCATACGCTGTTTTTACTTAAAAGTAGGAATCTGAAAAAAAAAAGTGGCTTGTGTGAGTACCACTACAAGCAAGTGGCCATTTCCAGGGGAGTTCTAAAACACTACAGTGTTTTCAGCATCACAATTTCGGCTGAAGGATTTTTCAAACAATTCTACGGGGAACTGCCCCATTTTTAAGTGAATTCTTTAATTGCAGCTCTTCAGTGTGATTTTATTCTCTGTTGTAACCTAAATATGCAATTTGTGTGTTTCAAATTGACAGTACTACCATCCTGCTAGACTTCTTGGGTTTCCTACAGTGTCCGTACAGCCAATGGCTGCAATGTACCCATTTCTCAGGAAGTGATATCACAGAATTCCTGACTAATTTGGGTTGGAAGGGACCTTAGAGCCCAACCAGTGCCACCCTTGCCATGGGCAGGGACACCTTCCGCTATTCCAGGCTGCTCCAAGCCTCATCCAACCTGGCCTGGGACACTGCCAGGGATTCAGGGGCAGCCACAGCTTCTCTGGGCACCCTGTGCCAGGGCCTGCCCACCCTCCCAGGGAACAATTCCTGCCCAATATCCCATCTGACCCTGCCCTCTGGCAGTGGGAAGCCATTCCCTGTGTCCTGGCCCTCTCTCCCTTGTTGAAACATTCTGTTTGTTCTTCAGTTTTAATAATGTTTTAGACAAAGATATTCTCAAAGGCAATGAATTCCACGACTTTCTGAGGATAGGGAATATTGTTACTGACTGTGCCAGAAGTGACCCTGCATTACAACTTTCTAACCTGATGGAGCAGTTCTGTCTTGGGCATAAAAAGAGTTCTGTAGAAGGAAACAAAAAGAACAAGGGGAATTGGCCTCCACCTCTACCAAGGGAGGCTCAGGTTGGATGGCAGGAGGAATTTCTCCATGGAAAGGAGAAATGGCCTTGGCAGGGGCTGCCCAGGGTGGTTGGGGGTGCCCATCCCTGAAAGTGTCCAAAAAAGGGCTGGAGGTGGCACTCAGTGCTCTGTCCTGGGGACAAGGTGGGCATAGGGCACAGGATGGATTCTGGGACACTGTAATTCCATGAAAATCATCTCCTGCAGCAAGATAAGATGATTAAATGCTAATTATGGAGGCAAGTCCTTTGCATATTTGTTCTGTCTGACACCTTGTGTCAAACACTTTTCTAAGAAAGGTTGTGGTTTCTTTTAGCCATCTACGCTCCCATCATGTTTGGTGGAGTTTTATAATAATCTCTGTATCCCAGATTGGTACTGTCAGACTTCCCCTGGGGGAATTATTGTTGCTGAGCTGTCTGTGACAGGTTCTCACCTTGGCTGCCAGTGCAAAGCATGCCAGAAGCAGAGATAAGCAGAGTTTTCCATATCTGCAAACAACTGGAGAGCCTGTTCAGAGGACTCCACTCCACAAGCACTGTGTCAGCCAATCTGTATCCCTGTTTTCTCTGCAGTAGCTCCATATAATTCACTGTTTAGGTATGACCTGGCTCTGACATACTTGCATTTTTGAAGGTCTTACAGAAAAGCTTAAAAGCTTACAACTGTTTTTAAGGGCACACTAAATTTCCACACAAAGAGAAGAGATGTTCCTTGGATAAATGTGAATCAGGAGTCTTGAAAAATCAAGAGCCAGTGGAAATCTTGTGTTAGGAAAAAAAAAAACGCAATAGCAAAAATGTAACCTCAGCAACTGCAGAAGGTTTTGTGTTAAACAAGTGACACCCTAAAGTCACGGATATCCTTTTTTGTGGGAAGGGTGTCTTCACACCTAGTGCATCTTTGATGGATCAGAAAACACACCCCCTGTAGTTCCCTTGCTTTTGCCTCCCATCTCAGCTATTGCTTTTTGATTTTCTGATTATATCAATGAGCCCAGGAAATTCTTTATTTTCTTAAAAGTTTAAATGGAGCTTTTATGCTTCCAAATGTTCTGGTTTATTTCTCCCCTTTTTTTGCACAGAGTGCATTATATTTGCATTTCTGCCTTTGTTCATAAAACTTTCTGTGGACTTTGAGTGAACCTTCCTTGGTCCCATGTTGGAAACTTTATCATTCTTTAGCAAGTCTGGTTGGTGTTGTTTTCGTTGATAATGTTGTTATCTCTGAATTCTATCAGCCTTTCTTTCCCCTGCTTGTGGAATCCTGCTGCAGTTTATTTGATTTTATTTCCTGTGGTAAAAGTGTCAGCCCAATATTCCAATTTCCTCCTGCCTGGTGACTTCTGGAGCAGCAGGTGTTGCAGCCCCTGCAATGTTGTGTGATATTGGAGAGCTGGATGAAATATCCCACCAAAAATCGTTCAAGTGGTTGTTTCTCTGGTTGAAAATTTATGGAATGCACCCTGTGGAAGGCTGAAATGGAACTACTAAAATAATATAACTTAATAAAGGGCTGACAGGAGGATTTTGTGTGAAATATAGGTGGTGATTCCCATGAGCCGTTTGAAACTCGACTGGGGTCATAAATACAAAGAGCTCGACTTAAGGACACAATTTCTGAAGACCTCTCTGTGCACTGCTGAGCTTTTCTCAGGAGTTTAGCATTTCAGAGGTTACGTGGAGTAGCGATTCCTTTTTTAAAGTGCTCTGAAGGTTAAAATCCTTCTCATCCTATGGGTTTTGCCTATCAATACCTCATTTGGGCTGGGGTCAGTGGTGAGCAGCACAAATCAATCACTGCAGCTTCCCAGCTTTATCTTGCCTTTAGGATTTTGGAACGCTACGTCCAAGACCAGATTCCGGGGGCTACAGTTGTGGTGGAATCCATCGGAGCACGGAGGTTTGGGGATGGATATTCTGAGGAGGATTACACCAAGTCCGACCTCATGGTCTATGCCATTGACCCACAAACCAACAGAGCCATCATGAGGAACGAGCTATTTAAGTGAGTATTTGTTTTATTGATCTCCCTCTATTTCCATGGATTGTTTGGGAGTCTGTTGGTCTGTTAGAAACTGGTTCAGCATAACAGGAACAGCAAAATCCATTGAAACAGCTGCTGCATGGATATCCCCTATGGATACTTTGGGAATTTGCCCTTCCTAGTTCAGTTCAGTGCCTTGGGCTAAATTGTCCCAATCCACATGGTTCAGACATTGTGACCACGACAGCCTGTCATAGGTTTTCTCTACCCTGTGGAGGAGCTTCCAACTGAAATTCCTCCAAGGAATTTCCTTCCTATGTGCTCAAAGTCTTGTGTGATCTTCAGGCTTTGGTGCTGCAGTGTTGACCTTCAAGCTTCCCACAGTTTCTGTTTGGAGCATGAGTCCATTTTCCTTTTCTTTGGAAAAAGGGGAAGGGAAGGGAAGGGAAGGGAAGGGAAGGGAAGGGAAGGGAAG
>VRYO01001366.1:24209725-24237929 GCA_009812075.1 Sialia sialis
CCCAGTGCATACCTCCACACAAGAGATCAGGCTCTTCCAAATGCAAATCAGGTTCTTCTGGAGAAAAAAACCCTTTTTTGCTTGTTTTGTTTTGGTTTTTATTTGGCACATATTCCACCTTGGTGTTGGTTTTTCTTTTAGTGAGAACCACACCAGGCTCTTCCTTTGCTGAGCAGATCCTCAGCAACCTAGAAGGAAAAGGCTGCAAGCAACAGCAGGGAAATGAGGTTGTAAAAGGGCTTCTCTCAAGCTCTGTGGACTGTAGATGAACTGAAGCATAGGAAAGTTCTGCAGATATTCAGATTTTATAGGCTAGGAAAGATCACTGGGATCAGTCTGGGCAAGTTTGGGAACTCCTCAAATTAATTCTACTTTGAACATAGCTGTCAGCAAAGTAACTGCACCAGAAAATCCAATCAACTACAACCTAGGGGTTGTTATTGCAGGTTAATTCCCTGTCAAAAATTAGGCCTTTTTGTCTTTTTTTTTTTCCTGGCTCAGTTTTATTGTAACTTTGAGTGCTAAATTAAAGCATCCATTGGTGCTTTTAATTTCTGGGTCCCACCAAGTTCTAGGCTCATGTTCACATCATCCTCTGTATTTTTATTCTTGAGAAGTTCTGCTCTGGGCTATGTTTTAATTCTTCTAATCACTTAAAGTTTTCTCTGAACCAAGTCCAGTCTTCCAGCATCATTTTTCTGAACTAGGAATATAAAAACATGAATATTTTATATAAAAATTTTATATGACATAACATTAATAGCAATAACAGCTTTCTGAGGGGTATTCCTGGCATTTGTTTGTAGGTATCCCCATGGTCATTTAGAATTTTCAGGTCTCAGTGAACGCTCTTGGTGTTTGTGGTGACTTGTCCAATATTAGTCATTCCCAGAATGGAGTCATTATGATTTTTTCCATTTTATTCAAGATTCTGATCCCCTTTTCCTCCTCTCTTTGGAAAACTCTCACTGAATCCACTACTATCAGGATATGAAAATCAGCTGTTATCAGAACAGGGAGGCAGTTGGCTCTTTGAATTAAAATAAACTTTGACTTTCTCTGAATGAAAAGTAAACCTTCCCCTTTGCAGACTCTTTTAATGGTTAGAAAAAATGTCCTTCTTTGTTGTGGCACCCTTTGAAAATATTTGAATGTCTCTTTAGGGATGTTCAGATGTCCAGTGAAGTACTCAAAGCAGAATAGAGTTAAGATGGGTTAAAAATTTTCCAGCAGGAAGAGAAGGAGGATTCATCTGGGAAACAGCTTCATTAAAATGTTCCCTGTGCCTGCATACTCAGCTTTTTAGGGTTTGTTTGGTTTTTTATTTCTCTTCAAAAGCTTTTAAATATTTAAATCAGCAAAATCCTAGGGACTGTTCCCCTGGCTTTAGGGTAGAGGTGAGTGACGGTCAGCTCACTGGAGTAAGGAGACAGACTTACGCAGCTGTAATTCCCAAGTTTTCAGTGGAAAGTGGGAGAACCTCAGGAGATTTGTGCCAGGGATGTACCCAAATCTACAAAGATTTTAAGCTCCTTAAAAGATAAAGGTCCCTCCTTGGAGTTTGATTTCAGAGGGACGGCTCAGGGTTCTTCCCTCCCTGGTCAGAGGACACTTTAGCAGTGGTTGTCCTCTCACTGGGAAGCCATGAGTCCCAAGTACTCTTCTGTCAGCCAAGAATCTGCTCTGCATTTGACAGAAAATGGGTCAGTGGGAGAAAGTATTATTTCATAAACTGGATATGATGGGAAAAAGTAAATAAGTCCGAAAGAAACAGAACAGCCTGTTTTGATCATTTAATTGCCAATAAGGAAGATAAATTCTCACAGATGATTTTCCAAGTGTTTAACAACTCCATGATGTATCCAGGACCAACAGCACAGATTTAATGACTTCTTCCAGCTGGGATTTTTACACAAGTCACCAAATGATTGTGTATTGGAAGATACCTGTGGCTTTTCCAGAATGGGCTTTTTTGGGAGCACCTGCTGTGTTCCTCCTTCTAAATCAAAATGAAGGCTCTAATTTAAAGGAATTTCTTGTGAACCTGTCACTGTTTGAAAACAGTTTTTTGTGAAGGTCAAATGTGAGGGGAATTGAGAATGAAGTGGAACAGCAGGTGGAGAACTGCAAGGATACAGGCAGGAGTCAGGGATCTAAACCCAAAGTAGCTGGAGTTGGGAGAGGAGGGTGGACACAGCAGCTCACCAAGCAGCACCTGAGCAGTCACAATTGTCACCATGAGAAGCAAACCCCACTGAACCAAAGCATTAGGCTCCTGTAATCCATAATATTAACTTCACAATAATTCCAGGAAAATGTTTGGCTTGAAAACAAAGGCATGATTTAGAAGTCATGTAGCAGACAGTACCAGGGAGTAAAACCCATGTGTCCCCTAAGATATGTAGAATTTTGCCTGTCCTGTACTTTGTAAAACTGAGACACAACAAGAGATTCGTATTTTTCCTTCAGACTGTTATGATTGGTTACCTGAAGTTTTTATTAATCAGGAATCTCATAAAACAGAGTCATTTTGGTTGGAATGACTTCTGAGCTCATCAGGTCCAACCCTTAACCCGGCACTTCCATGCCCACCATGAAACCAGGTCCTCACATTCACATATTTATAGAAGACCTCCAGGGGTGGTGACTCCAAACCTCCCTGGGCAGCCCCTGCCGAGGCCTGAGCACCCTTTCCATGGAGAAATTCCTCCTGCTGTCCAACCTGAGCCTCCCCTGGCACAGCTTGAGGCCATTCCCCCTTGTCCTGTCCCTGTTCCCTGGCAGCAGAGCCCAATCCCCCTGGCTGTCCCCTCCTGTCAGGGAGTTGTGCAGAGCCAGAAGGTCCCCCCTGAGTCTCCTTTTCTCCAGGCTGAGCCCCTTTCCCAGCTCCTTCAACTGTTCCTTCTCTGATTTTTGCACCAAAGCTGTTTGATTACACCCCAAAAATGTGTCTGATTAGTGCCTGTACTTCACTATGTCCTCCCTCTTCCACAAACCCCTAAAAGACTTTGAAGCCACTCAGATAATTTCCCAGACTGAAACGTTCAGCCTCCTTTCCTCTCTTTTAAAGGGAAGAGGCTTTGATTTATTGGAGCATAAAAACCAGTTGAATCCAGCAAATTCCTCCTGCATAAATTAAGTGGAAAATGTCCTCTGTTAAAAAGAAACTGTGTGAAGCTTCTGTACAACATGTCAGGTTCCATCACAGAGTAAATGCTCACGGCTGAGTTACAAACCTTTTAAAAAGACTCTGTCGGGAAAGTGCCAGCAGAATTTCAACAGAGAGATGGTTAAAATCATTCAGGGACTTAATGATGTCCTGCTGGGAAGGCTTCTGCCAGCACAAAGGACATGGGACATGCACCAGTGACATCTAGTGGGCAGCAAGAAAATGTTTGTATTCACTTTATGCCATCATTTAGTTTGGAAAAGGAATTTTTTTCCTCCAGTACCAAGGAAATGGTTTGTGGAACGTGTCAGGAATGGGAATTATTCTTCCAGACACCTTCTTGAGGGTGGAGGTGAGCAGCCTCTTTGCCTTTAGCATCATGAAACCAGCCCAAATTCATCATTCAGGATGAGCTGTTCTGCTTGTTCAGCATCCTGCTTGTCCAGATCCAGTTCATCCATTACACACCCAGAGTAGAGTGGATTTTCCCCAAAATTCTGAAATAAAAAACAGGGACAAGAAATGCTACAAGGGTTTATCAGGAAATTAATCTCAGGGGAAGTCAATTGTAAGAAATTATTGCCCTTGAAGAAATGGTCTTTGAGGAGTGGAATTTCTGCCTTGTGATCAGAGTAAGGAAATTAAAGCTATCTCATGCTTTCCTTAGACATTCAGAGTTTATACACAGAAACATTTATGGAAGTTTTTTGCTATATTCTGTTTGAAGTTTTCTGGAGAATTTTTTTGCCCCTTGTCTTTCTCCAGGCAAACCACTGTTCATGTCAGGATCTGGAATTCTGCTATAGCTCCCATATTTTAGGCTACTCCATTCTAAAACATCTTCTACTTTGGTCTTTGGAGCTAGGCAGTTTGTGGGACACTCAATCTGCACTTCTGGAGTGATCCAAGGATTTTTACTTTCCTTCAGAAGTTAAAGCCTTGGACAATACATTTTCTGTCCAGCCAGCCAAAGAATTTCCCTAAAGAGATGAGCAAATCCTCTGAAAATTGCCTGATTTTAGTATAACAGCAACCATACAATCATTGAGGGTGGAAAAGACATCTGAGGTCATTGAATCCAACATTCCCCAGCACTGCCAAGGCCACCACCACCCCATGTCCCCTGGTGCCACATCCACAGGTTTTTTGAACACTTCCAAAGATTGTGACTCCACCACTGCCTGGTCCTTAGGGATTTACCCAGGAAGGATCAAAGCAGAGCGGGAAAAGCACAAAGCAAGGCCTCTGTGAAGCCAGAAAGAATTTTGTGCCCCTGTAAATCAGGATAAGCTCAGCTCAACCCTTCTTTTTAGTGTTTAAACTGTGCCCTGGTGCCCTGGCAAAGGCATTACAGGGAATTGCCACTATTCCAAAGCCCACGAAGATGATGTATGCACTTTTTTGGACTATTAACCTGCCATAATTACAACTCTCTTCATGAACTTGGCCCTAACAGTGGGGTGATTTTGTGCCATTGAAGGTTCCTGGATGGCAAACTGCTGGATATCAACAAGGAGTTCCAGCCCTACCTGGGCCAGGGCGGGCGAATCCTGGAGATCCGCACGCCGGACGTGGTGGCCAACGTGAAGAAGCAGGCGCAGGCCGTGGGCTACACGGAGGGGGCACTGCTGGCCCTGGCTGTCATCATCATCTTGTGCTGCATGCCAGCCATCCTCATCGTCATGGTCAGCTATCGGCAGTGAGTACTCTCCGCCTCCTCCTCCTCCTCCTCCTCCTCCTCCTCCTCCTCCTCTCCCAGGGCTTGTAACACCATAGTAGAGGTGCTGCATTTCATTGCAGAGCCGCTACATTTGTCATTGCGAGATTACTTTCTAACTGCCTATTTCTATAATATTTTGTATGTATTATCTATGTTTCTATCATGTACAGTAATTTCACGATTATAAGCCTCACCTGAATATAAGCCGCACCTCCCGGTAGCCGGGTAGACCACGGGATTTATCCATATATAAGCCGCACCTGAATATAAGCCGCACTTTTTTTTCGTTTTTTTTTTTTAAAAAACGAGGATCCATGTGTAACAAAGTAACAGAATCGCTGCCAGCTGGGTTTGGTGTCAGGTGCTCAAGTTGCAACAGTTTTCATGGACCAGGGAAGCCTTTAAAGGCAACCCCAGGCGCCCTCTCCTGCTGGCTCTCACTTCCGGGTTGGCATTTCACTGGGATTTGTCCATAGATAAGCCGCACCTGAATATAAGCCGCACTACTGGGGTAGGCTGGATTCTTCAATGAAAAAGGTGCGGCTTATAATCGTGAAATTACTGTAAGTTAATTTCCGGGTTTAATCCCCTTCTCACAACAAGGGTTGCTCAATGTTTGGTGCGATGAACATTGAAAGTGCATCCTGGGCTTCCTAGCATGGTGCAGGATTTTTGTGCCAAAACACTAACTCAAGACACAGATGTCCGACACAGAAGTGAGGATTCAGAGCTGAATTCCATACAAAAAGAAAAATTGAGGAAAAAGGTGCTTTTTCAAGAAATGAATCAAAAATCAAATTAGAGGATTCCAATGTTTTTGCTTCAACCCTGAGCTTTTTAATTGCAAGTGTTTCCTGGAGAGTGGGTTTTCTGCCATTTTAAGACAGAATATCAGAGATAATTGTGTGATGTTTCCTCTTGCCTTTCATATACTGAAGAGATTCCAGTAATTGTCTGAGAAATTAATTCAAATCAACATCTGCAAGAAGTTCCTCTCAACTAAAATTTTCAGGTCTACTCATATTTAAAAGCCCTGTATTTGGACTTAAAGGCTCCATACCTATTCATTTATTTATTTAGATATATATCTATCTATGTGTTCATAGATTTGTTCTCTAATTAAATATTATATTCATAAATTAACATATACAGTATATTCCAGTTCCTAGATTTATAAATCCATTTATTCACTGATTTATTCTTTTATTAGTGATTGCATTCATGTCCCCTTTTCACTATTTTGGATGAAAAGAAAAAGCCTTTTAAAGAAGTCTGAAAGGGCTTGACCAACTTCTGCACCATTGGGATGGCAGATCATTCCCAAACTGCTCTTCCTCTCCCAGAATTCTATGGAAAATTATCTTCCATGAGCTAGTTCATCTTGTAGTTCATTGGTAGCTGTTAGTTGAATTGCAGGTTCCTTAAAGAAATGAGGCAGCCTCATTTTTCCTTTGCATCTGTTAGATTATCCAGACATCATCAATCTCTTTTAGAAGCTCTTAGGAATATGCTTAAATTAATTTCATCCAAAAATCCCATTTTTCCTACCTAGAAATCTGACTTGGAGTGGGATTTATAGCAGCCTATTGTGAATAAATTGTATTTTTATGGAGAGTGCCAAAGAAAATGAAAGGAATTTTAGAGTTAAATTAAAATCCTGAGCCTCATGGTTTGTTTTTGTATTCCAACCTTTTTCACTCCTTTTCCAAAGGAATCTCAGTATTTTTCCTATTACATTTATTTAGTAATAAATCTAAAAATTACTCCTTTGAAATCCAGTATCTAGCACAAACCTGTAAGGTACTTATAAATTATTTGTTATTTATTTATCACAACAGAATGGCATCTTCTAAATATTAAATAAAAATTATGCTTCTTCATTATTAAAAATATTTTATATACATCTTTGAAATATGCTAAAATGGGAAAATACAAATAAAATAGCAATCATATTATTTATATTGTTATATAAAAAATAATTAAATAAAAAGAAACGAGTTTTAAAATCTGCCTGCTTGAGAAAAAACAGGAGAAATATTAGTGTTTTCATGTCTTATTTTCATTCCTTGCTGTAATTCGTATTTCTGCTGACTACAGAATTGTTTCCAGGGGATCAAAAACGCAGCCAAATGCTGTTCAGCTCTGGAAGTTCTGATTCTTTAAACAAGTCATTAATTCTGGAATTTGATGTGTGGAATAATTAAGTAGCCTGTAGTTTATTACTCCTGTTAGAGTCACTGTTATGGGCAGTTGTTGAAAGCAGAATTTATTTAACCTTCCTTTTTATCTCTTTTTTTGCAACCAAACAGATTCAAAGAGTAAGTATTTATTTCCAGTTTTGTTTCTTCCAGCTTCCCCAGGAATACTGACAAATTTTGTTCTCAAAATGTATTAAATATCAGGGTATTTTTTTAAATTCCTTTACTCAACTTGCTCCTGAATCCGTGGTGTGATGACTTTAAAAGTGATTTATTTCTATGGCTACCTGGTGTCACTGGGGTATATCAGCCTGATGGTGCTCCCCACACAAGGAGCTTTATTTTCCAGACAGAGAATAGAAATTTATTCCAAAAAGAAAAAAAAATACTTCAAAACAAAACAACAAACAAGCAAACAAACAAACAAAATCCCAAACATTAATTGAGCAGAAATTTCCCAGCCAACTCCATTAAGAAAAAGGAGTTGTGAGTGGACAAGGAGGAGTGGCATCAAACAGAAAGAAGTAGGTTTAAATGGGATATTGGGAAGGAATTGTTCCCTGGGAGGGTGGGCAGGCCCTGGCACAGGGTGCCCAGAGAAGCTGTGGCTGCCCCTGGATCCCTGGAAGTGTCCAAGGCCAGGCTGGACTTTGGGGCTTGGAGCAGCCTGGGATAGTGGATGTTGTCTTTGCCCAAGGGGTAGCACTGGATGGGCTTTAAGGTCCCTTCCAACCCAAACCATTCTGGATCTAGGAAGCTCTGAGATTCCACCAAGAACCAGGAACTGAAAAACCCAGGAGAAGATGATCATGTTACTACTTTGATGAAGACAAAATCCAGGGCTGTTTCTTAACTGCAGGGCAAGAACATAGAAAACCTCATATTTTGGCTTCCTTAGGGGGCGTCTTTTGGGGTGTTCCTGATGAGTGTTTCTCCTTCCCCCTGTGGCTCTCCAAAGGCGACAGGCTGAATGTGCCAAGACTGCAAGAATCCAGATGGCTCTGCCAGCAGGAAAACCAGCTGGAGCTGCAGCCAACAACCTCTATGAGGAGCTTGGAGACAGCACCATGTGAGTATTCATTGAGATCCATCCACAAAATCACTGCCCTGGCAACTGGGATAGTGGGAGGTGTCCCTGCTCATGACAGAGAGTGGAATGAGATGGGTTTTAAGGTCCCTCCCAATCCAAACTATTCTAGGATTCTGGGACTCTATGAAATTGCTTCATGCATTCTCTGTACAAAAGATTTTCTTCATTCCCTAGCTGCTTGGGGTTCTCCAACATCCAGAAAAGAAATAGACTGGCACTGGAAGGAGGGAGAAAACCAATTTAAGCTTCTTGTAATGCATGGGGGAACCCTTTAACAGACTTTAAGTGGGCAAAAAGGTCAGTAGGTCACTGCCAGGATTGGATTCCTTGGCACATCCAGGCCAGCACTCCACATTTTCCAAAGCTGTTGACTAAACACATCCAATAAAATTCCCTCTTATTCATTTCACACATTTGAAATGGAAATTCCCTGAAAATTGCTGTCCCAAAGTCCCCATTTCCTATAGTAAGAAGTGTTCTGGTTTTTGAGGTTTTTTTGTTCTAAATTTAAACCTGTTTAAATATTGAAGCTAAAGGAACTATCAAATCAGAGAAACCCCTAGTAGCTCAATAAAAGCATCTTTTACCTCTTACATGCTCATAAAATAATAATTTTGCAAGGCTGCCTCTCTTTCCATGCCTCTGTAAACCTGAAGTTAATGGACTCCAATAACAATTTAACTCTCGGTAGGAAAATATTCCAGCCAATTATTATTTGTGTGAATACTGGGGAGGTTGTTTGATAAGCTTTGCCACACTTCCTCTTCTCTGTTTATACTTGAAAACCAAGGAGTGCTGAGGAGCCCAGCTTAAATAATATTTGGAGCAGGTAGGGAGTGAGTGGATAGTGGAAACAAGGATTGCTCCATTTTCAATCATGATTTGTTTTGCCCAGAAAGTTGTAATTTTCCAGCTGCTGTGATGGAGTTTATAAAATGTTACAGGGCTATGACAGAGCTTTTGCCTCTGTAATAATTCCAGGGCTTGAACTTTTCTGGGTAAATAGAGGCCTTAAAAAATGCTGGGAGCAGGAATAGTTTCTCCTAAGGACTGAATTTTTGCTTGTTGCTTTTGTCGAGTTATGCTTGGGTGGGAAGCTAGGAGAAACATGTGGAATCAATTTTTTAGTATGGGAGCACTTCTGTTTGTGAGTCACATCTGTACCTTATGCAGGGAGGTGCCATTTGGATAAAACTCACTTTTTATTTTACAATAAACCAAATTTCTGCTGAAATTAATTCTGTGATGCTAAACCCAGAAAAAGCTTTGTTGTGCTTTGTTTTATCTGCAAAGGGTTTTTGGGGTTTAGTGCTGCCCCAAAGAGGTGCAACTTACTAAATCTGCAGTATTGACTTTGAGGCTTATCTTTATGCTAATTTGGACAAAAAATAGTCTTCATTGCACCAAAAAAAGGTGGTGTACTTGGAATGTTTTCTCTCAGATGTCTGTGCATACAGCCAAGGCTTATCTGTCATGCTGAGGAACTGATTAAACGCAAAAATCCTTCAAAGATACATCAAAATCCATAGGATTTTCAAGAAAATAACAGGCTTCAATAAATATAATTACAAATTAACTTTTTCTTCCCCATTAAGTATTTTACTGCAGGGCACAGGTATACCTTAGGAAATTCTTATTTGGGAAAAATCTTTTATTGCCATTTTTCATGAGTTTTAGTACATTATTCCCTGTTTTAGTTGTCCTACGTCTGTCATCTTTAATTTGCAGTGTCTTGTTTGCTTTCTTTGGTGTTTATAGCAAATGAAACAGAACAAAGCTTTTAGTTTTAAATCTGCCTTATCTCACCATTTTCATTTTTCCCTGTCTTTGGATCCTTAGGCATCAGTAAGTAAGCTTATTTCGTTGTCTTAATATTTGTAGCTGGTAGAAATTAGTTAATTTTCCTTCCAGCAATTCCCATCCAACCTTGCAAGGTGAAGTTCATATTTTATTTGTCCATTGAGCAGAAAAGACATTTACTGGGAAGTTCCAATACTTCTGTGCTTCTTTATCCCTCTTCTTGGAAGTAGAGAGAGGAAGGATGATCACTGAACTTGAAGGGTATTATTTCTGAAGCCAAAAGGTCCAAAAAAGCCAAACCAGCACTTGAGTGCATGAACAGAGGTTTGCTGGGAGTTCGTGGATTTATGGCTGGGTTTAAACCTTCCTTGGCTGTCGACTCCAATCCCATGCAAGGCTTTTAGAGTCTTTGAGTTCACAGAAACTGAACTCTCTGGTGCTCAGCCATCAAAACAGCTCCACACAAACAGAAAAACGTGGTGGGGTCACCTCAGCTCTCAGAAGCCTCGTGTGGAGCGAGGAAGAGGCTGAGGAGCTTTTGAAATAATCTGCTCCAGCGGCAGGGAGGTGGCAGCACCTTGCATGAGCCTTCTGCTGGAGGGGCTCCTTCAAGTTCAGTCACTGCTTCTCTCACCTCTCCACAGATGCTGCCTGCTTTGCAATTCTGAGTTACTTTTAGCTCAGGGGCCTGGCACAGGAGGGACCTGGAGCTGCTGGAGAGAGTCCAGAGGAGGCTCCAGGATGACCAGAGGGTTGGAGCAGCTCTGCTGGGGGGAAAGGCTGGGAGAGCTGGGATTGTTCAGCCTGGAGAGGAGAAGCTTTGGGGTGACCAAATTGTGACCTTCCAGTGCCTGAAGGAGCTACAGGAGACATGGAGAGAGACTCTTTGCAAGGGATGGAGTGTCAGGACACAGGGAATGGCTTTCCACTGTCAGAGGGCAGGGATAGATGGGATATTGGGAAGGAATTGTTCCCTGGGAGGGTGGGCAGGCCCTGGCACAGGGTGCCCAGAGCAGCTGTGGCTGGAAGTGTCCAAAGCCAGCTTGGATTTTGGGGCTTGGAGCAGCCTGGGATAGTGGAAGGTGTCCCTGGGGTGTTGGAGCTAGGTCATCGTTAAGGTCCTTTCCAAATCCAAACCCTTCTCTAATTAGTGTGAAGTTAATTATTTTTTATTCATTCTGCCCAGAGGAGGACTTAGACACACTCAGCTCTGGCAAACTGCAGTGCTTAGGGAGAGTTTATTCACTTTGTGGAGCTTAGCAGGGTGTTTTTTGAAAATGGGAGAATGATTCCTTGGTTCTGTGTGGGAATTCCAGTCCTCCTGGCTCCCTGGAACATTGGGAAGCTGGGGGTTCCCTGCCTGGGTGGTCCCCCAATCAAAACAGGAAACAAAACTTAAAGAAACAAAAGGTTTTGGTTATTAAATACAACCCTCAAGGGACTTTTACATATTAAATAACTTAGAGAAAAAAGAAGATCTATTAATTAACTCCTTCTAGGTATTTAAATTTCCCTTCCAATTTTGCTAGGGAATATTTAACCACCAGAGATTAATTTCTCATTAATTTGGATTTGGTTATGTTTTCTGAGATATGAAACAATAACCCACAGAGCGATGTGACCAAGAGGTCTAAAGCTTCATCTTCCAACATTCACAGAATAATGGAAAACTCAATTTTTTTATCCTATTCCTTTACCAAAGTTCAAATTTTGGTAGAGACAAGGATTATAATTTTTAACTCAGAATTTGTGTGAAAATAGTGGACATCTCCAGGTCACTAAACTCAGTCTTAAATGATATTTTAATTTGTACAGGTAGATAAGGTTGCTACTCATGCTATACTTTAGCTCTGCCCAGCACAGGCCCAAATCTTACATATTTCACAGTTTGAGAGAAAAATAAATCTCATTTCACCCTGCAGTGAGCATTATTTAAAATAGGCCTCAAAGGGCATTTTTCTAGCAGGCAGTTTGGCATTTTTAAAATATTGTCTACCTTCAAATCTGCTCAGAAGGTTGTGGTATTAAGAATATTTGAGGGAGGACGTTAATGAGGGACTGGGAAATGACACATGCAGTCCAGAAAGTGGTGGGCCCTCCCACTTTAGGTGTAGAAATTCATGATACCAAACCACAGGGTTCATTGGGTTCAATATAATGAAGAGATGAAATTCATACACACAGGGGAGATTAAATTCATTCACATAATTATACTTCTGTGGTGCTTCATGTTTCTAGGTAGATAGGCCACAATATTAACTGGTAACTTGGAAGTCTAAGAGATTTTTTTAACAAGAAGTGGATTTATCTTTTAACTCACCAAGTATCTATGCAGCTTCAAATTAAAACAAGCAGCAACTTTTTTTTTAATTTTTCTTCCTTCCCCCTTAAAGAAGATGCAAAAGTAAATGTCTTGCCAATAGTAGATGTGCTCCTGCTGTTGGGTTATAGTTTGCTAGAAACAATTTAATGGCTCTGATTCATGTCATAAGTTCTTTTTTTCTCTCTCTCATAAGTACCTATGTCCATGCATGTTTCCTCACATGTGATTATCTTCTTTTCTTTCAAGTCTTTTTCTTCTCTACCATTTCCAACAAAGCAGGGGAAAAAAGTCAGTCTTAGAAGAAGGAGATCGACAGAGAGTTATAAGCAGCTTTGCTTCCCGTGCTATAGAGGCTCACAAGCAGTCCAATATCAATGGATCCCTGAACAAAAACCTCCCCAAATCCTCAAGTAACATCACTTTTTTATCTGATGAGAACCCGCTAACGACCCGAAACCCGTTGTACGAGGAAGGTCTCCCTCAAAGCCCCGCTGCCGCTGGGTTCCTACAGAAAAGGAACGATACTTTAGATATTCTTTCTCCTTCAAGACTGGCCTGGAGAGAGGCCTCTTTTGGGGGCAGCCACCGGGCATGGACAGTGCCCACTCACCTGACCAGGAGACACATGTCAGGGTCCCTGGGTAGGCCGATTATCATGGACCCCATCCAGTGGCAACAGCAGAGACTCACAGCCAAGGAGGAAGGAGCTGAAAACCCTGATAGCAGTGATGATGTCAGCAGTCCACTCTTCCAAAAGATCAGTGGCCCCAAGCTGACTGTGAAGGAGAAGGCGAGGCAATTCGAGGCACTGCAGGAAATGAAGCAAGTGAGGTCTCCTGAGGTGAAATCCGCACGGTCGCCCACGCACAGCACCAGCATCCAGGAGGGAGAGAATATGCCAGAGCAGTCTCCCAAAAGTGTTGTGGCTTCTCCCCACCTGCGCTCCTCCCCTCTGTCCTCTCCCATGCCTTGTGCTGAAGGAATTGAAGTGGAGGACACCATGGTCCCTGCTGTAATCATCACTCACCACGATGATCCTCATTCTCCTCCACCAACACGCAAACCAACTCCTCCGTCTTCTAGGATAAAGAAACCACTTTGCCAAAGTTTACTAGCTCCTCAGACCAAAGAAAATGTAGAAAGCATTCCAGATCCGCCTAAAACTCCCCCACCCCCACCTCCACAGCTGCCACCTCCACTACCACCACCACCACCACTATCCCCTCCTCTGTTGCCACCACATCCTCCGCCTCCACCTGCAGTTTCTCTTCCTTCTTCTTCTTCTTCTTCCTCTCCATCTCCTCTTAGTACGCAGCTCCTGTCCCCTGCCAAGCATTCCAAATCCCCTGCCAAACAGCCAGCTGTCCCCACCCCGGCCTCAGTGCCAGAGCTTCCTCCCCGCAGGGAGCTCAAAGGAATTCTTAAAAACATTCAGAATTTGGCCGCCATTGAGAAGTCAGTGGCCAACATGTACAGCCAAATAGACAAGAACCACCTGCTGCCCAAGCATGTCCCCAAGCTCAAACCAGCCCCAGCCCCAGAGCCCCCGACTCCAGAAGCCGCAGCGGAGCACAACCAGCAGAACGGGAACTTGAGCTGTGTTGTGGAGGAGCTGGAGAAATGCTTCCCCTCCCAGTCAACAGCTCTCTGATGCTCATTGGTGGATGTTCCCTGCTTTTTTTGAGTGGGAGGACTCTAATGCAGCACACAGTATCTGCCTCAGACTCTCCATAAATCCTGACTTTCCTCCTTTTCTCTGCTGTATACAACTTACCCACTCCCGATCAAAAATGGGGAGACGTTGCCCTTCCTGTTCGCTTGGAAATTCGTAATGTAAAATATAATTCTCCAAGTTGTTTTCTCAGAACTTGCTGGTTCTTAGTCTGTTTCCTGGAAATTCTTGGAAACTGTCCATTTTTACCCAAGGATATGGCATAGATGGCAGCGGGCTCAATACTTCTTTAAGAAACCTTCACTATAGGTAACATCAGTCAGATTTTCCTGCAGCTGTGATTGGAATCTCTTGCTTTGCCCATAAAACACTCCACCTGGAAGGAATCTTCTGCCACATATTGGGCATCAAAGCAAGGAAGACCTGGGAATTGCAGGCTCAGTTTCGGTGAGCTGGGTTATTGGATGGGTCTTGAGCAACCTCAGATGGTGGCCCTGCCCACGGGATAAGCTTTAAGGTGCTTTCCAACCCAGGCATTCCATAATTCCATACATCTCCGTGCTCCATGGGCTCTGATCTGCTGACATTTTCTGGTAGCTCAGTTCCCGCCTCCAGTCAGAAGAAAGGTTTGCTCTTGGTTTCTCAGCAAATGTGGCTGTGTCCCCACTCCTGTTCTCCATCTTCTGCCTTCTATTGCATTTTTTTTTATATTGTAACTGCATGTGAAAAGTTTGCAAATTCCTTTCATGTACAAAGCCTTTGTTGTTTGTTTTTTATGATTTTTCCTGTGCATGTTGTTGCTGTCTCTCTTTATTTTCATGCTGGTCTGTCACAAGCTGAAACATCTTAATTAAGCTGTAATAAAGTCACTCTGATTAGTGTCACCAGGTGAAGGGTTTCCAAGTACTTGTAAAAATCCACGTAATATGGATTTACTTACCAGCTTTTTGCTCGCAGTTGTCTAAGTCAGATCTTTATTACATAAATATGTCAATTATAAATGTATATATAAAATAAATTAGCTTGTCCTTTGAAAAAATGGTAAGTAAAAGCAGTTTGGGCATTTATATATTTGGTTCAACTTGCAAGTTTCATTTCAGTCCTTTGCCAAAATCTAAAAAATTCAATATGACAACTTTGAAAAACCATATTGGGGAAGGCAGCTATTACCTAATGAAGCAAAACTAAAACTCCAGTATCAACATTATAATTCTGAGCAAAAAGGTAATTAATTCTTTATCAGACTGTTTGTCAGACTCAAAATTTCCCTGGTGCTTGGCTTTTTCTCTTTTCTCCTATTTTGTTTTGTTTTTTAAGTTTGCACTTAGGACATGTGTGGATGCTTCAGTCGAAAGCTGCTCAAGGTAGTTTCTCTTTCTTTGTCCCAGTGCCAAACTCCATCAACTCCATCCCACAAGTTCTGCTGATCCATTAGAATTTTCCTTTACTTAAAACCCTTGTTGGTTGTAGAATCAAGGTATGTGTAGGAGTAGCTAAAGGTGTGAGGGGAGGGATTGTCCTATTAGCCTATTTTTGCTGTAACATAATCTGTGTCATTTATGACATACCCATTTTTGATTCTCAATTCTCCAAAGGTGGCATGACTGCAATCTTTTAATCATATTCCCAAAGTTCAGTGCCTATTAGGTAGAGAATTTTTAGGATTGAAGTGCCAGAGTGGGAATATGACTTAAATGTTCCCCTCTGTGTCCTGGCCATGCTCCTGGGAAGGGGAGAGTGGGAATAGGGCAGAGGTGGACATGAAAAATTATTGGGCTACTCATGTTAAGAGTGGATCAACCTCAAAGACAAAAATTAAATTTAAGTACCCAAGTCCCATGTTAGACTTTGTAAACATTGGCTGTCATGCAGATCTTTACATCCCCAGTGAAATATGACACAAATAGGTCCTGATTTTGTGGTATGTAAGGTCACACAGCAAGAGTGGAGGTGTTTAGTCATTCATAGCATAAACTCCAATGTTTCAGTTTGGCTACAGTTAATTGGGATGTTTCTTAAGCAGAAAGAACGGACATCACACAGAAGTTCCACTTTAAATATTTAATTTCATCATTTCAGAATAGTCTGAGAGGGGTCACAGCAATTAGCTCTTCACTGATGAGGAACATTTTCTTCTTCATTGTGGATATTTTCATGAAGTTGAAAACTTTGCAAAACTGGATTCATTTTGTCTGAATATAATGCAACCTTTGTTCTCCTGCTGACTTTTTTTAATAGCCTTTGTTTTAAAAATTACTCAATTAGACTGGGAAATAAGCTGTACCACAGAAATTCTGTCCCATTGAGATGTCTGGGTGCTGCAGGGGAAATTGTTTCAAACCAAAAGAGGAGAGATTTAGATGGGATACTGGGAAGGAATTGTTCCCTGGGAGGGGAGGCTCTGGCACAGGGTCCCCAGAGAAGCTGTGGCTGGATCCCTGGCAGTGTCCACGGCCAGGTTGAATGGGGCTTGGGGCACCCTGGGGTAGTGGAAAGTGGGTGGAGGTGGAAGAGGGTGAGCAAAAAGGACCTTTCCAACCCAAACCATTCCACAATTCCATGTTACTGTAGTTCAGGAGCACTACAAAGGATAAGATCCAGTATTGAATTTGGTAGCAAGTTGAGTGTCTGTTATAATTTATATTTATATATACAGTAATTTCACAATTATAAGCCGCACCTGTTTATAAGCCATACATCCGTGTAGCCGAGTAGACCACGGGATTTGTCCATATACAAGCCGCACCCGAATATAAGCCGCACCATGTCAGTTCTCAGAGGGGCCGTGTCCCCCACCCCCCGCATCGCCGCAGCAGAGGCTCTGAGAGAGGTTGCCCCCAGAATTTGTCCATATATAAACTGCACCGGATGAAAAGCTGCAGTTCCAGGGTCAGGTCGAAAACTCAGTTAAAAAGGTGCGGCTTATAAACGTGAAATTACTGTAATTTACCCCTCCCAGGTTGTCTGATTTAGTCAGTTGGGGTCCTCTGTGACCCTGTATGTATCTCTCATCCTTTCATCATCAGTTTGACAGGGCCAACTCCTGTCCAGGAGGAGAATGGATCACAGAGGCATCAGTGGAGACTTCTTCCATGCAAAGCTGGAGTTGAACCACAGTGTTATTATTACTCATCCTCCTTCCCAATTTGTTCTCAGTTCCAACTCTGAACTGCAGGAAAATCTTCATTTTATGAGCCAGGGCAAACTGATAAGCAGTTGCTCCCTCTTAGGAATATCTATAGGATTTGGGATTTGTGATGATAGTGCTTTTGATATAAAAACAGACAAGTTCTGGAAGAGTAAATGCCTGCTAGGGTGCCAGGAATTGGGGAAAGGATGATTTAGGCAAATCCCACTTCCTCTAACCTCTTTCAGCAGTGAAAAGTTGTCACATCTTGTCCATTTGAGTTCATTCTGTCTTTGTCTCTCCCCTTAAGTGCCAGCTCGGTGTTCTGGCTGTCCTGTTACCCCACATCCTCACAGGCTCCATGGCCTTGCTTTCTATTCCACATGGAAGATTCCCAGACTGCAGTGAGGTCTGGCTAAGAACATTTGCCAGAAGTACTCCCTCCCTCTCTGGAGAGCTCTAATTCGTTCCTGGAAACAAATGATGTTGTCCTGACCTTTGCTTTGTGCCAGAATAGATCCTTGTGCTGTAGTGAGTGAATGAGTATTTTATGTCTTTTGGGGACTTTTTGTTCCTTCTAATCATGGCCACACAAAATTATTCGAGAAGTATCAGCATAACTCAACATGGTGGTATTTTTATGGAAGTTGAATTCCAAATTTAATTAGAATTACTCATATTATGCCTTTAATCTGCAATATAGTGCAATTAAGAGTAATAGACTTCCTTCTCCTCAGACCTCCTTTATCTAAAGATTGTTGTAGGCAATATGGGAACCAAATCCAGCATTTCTCAAGAGGGCTTTGAAAATTCACAGATCGTCTTTGGATGATAAATCTTCATTTAAGCTGGCCATGAGGTTTACATTATATAGGTGACAGCATTAATTCAATGCTGATAATCAATTCAATGTGCTGAATATTAATAGGAAGATTTAGAGATGAGGATATTAAAGAATTAAAAGGACTTTTCTGGTCTTTATTATTTATTTAGTGTAATTAAAGACCTCCCCATGACTGCTGGCTGTGTCCTAGGTTAAGCTTAACATAATTTTGAGCATTTACCCTTTCCTTCTTAAAAAATAATGAAAGTAATCCAGACTTATCCTTAAGAAAAATTCCAAGACCTAAATTTTTGTTCTCGAGTTTTGCCGAAACCATTTCAATTTTCAGGCACAAAATGTGAAAATAAAGAACTTGACAGGCATTAATGCATTGGTCATGCCCAGGAATGGCTCAGAGAAAATGAATTAAACCAACAATAAGTTCCCCATAAGATAGAAGCACAAAGCCTGTGGCTAGACAACCACAGATAGCAAAAAAATAGGGATCTACCTCCCTTCCATTGAGCAAACGTTAGGAAAGGTGTAATTGGAATGGTAATGTTGGTACAAGAAATTAGTAATACAAGGTCCAGGGTAATTCCTGATGGATGCAGAAAGTCCAGGAGTAGAAGTTGTTTCACTGCTTGAGTAGACATGAGAGGGAACATATCCCTCGGTGGAGGGTGGCACAGTGGGGAGGGGATGGGGCAGGGCCTCTCCCAATTCCCCTTTCCCTGTGCTGAGTCTCTCTGGATGCTCTGGCTTTTTTGGATTGGGGTTTTCTCCTCATCTATTCACAGTCTAAAGCAAGAAAAGATCACACAGCTTCTCCAACCTTTCCCATGCAACAATCCCTGTGCCCAGAGTAAACTAAAAGAAAAACATATTCGGTATTAGAGATATATATTTCTTTCCATGCTAATTATGTTTCTAATTACATTCTCTTTCACCCTTCTCCAGCAAGAATGGCAATGGACAACTTTGTGCAGGCTCACAGCATTATACTAATATATTTCTTTTCTTTTTCTGGCTTCCAGGCGAGGATATGCACAGCAAGAGGTAAGGCTGGTGTCCAGTTACCTTTAAAATATTGATTATACCAGTGTACCTTTCCCATGCAGCCCAAGCGTGTAGGCAGCAGGGGAGTGGGGGAGCCTCACTTCCACTCCGCTCTTGTGAGACCCCACCTGCAATTCTGTGCACAGTTCTGGTTCTCCCAAAATAAGGACAGGGAATTGTAGGAGCAGGTCCAGAGGAGGCCATGGAGTTTCTGAGGAGTCTGGAGCATCTTTCTTATGGAGCCATGCTGGGAGAGCTGGGAATGTTCAGCCTGGAGAAGGGAAGTTTGTATGGAGACACCACAGCTCTTTCCAGGGCCTGAAGGGGCTACAGGGGAGCTGGAGAGAGACCCTGCATCAAGAACTAGAGTGCCAGGACAAGGTGGGGTGGGTTCAGACTGACATAGGAAATTTTGGTGGGCTATTTGCAAGGAATTGTTCACTGTGAGGGTGGTGAGGCCCTGGCCCTGAGTGTCCAGAGAAGCTGTTGCTGCCCCTGGAAGTGTCCAAGGCCAGGTTGGATGGGGCTTGGAGCAGCCTGGGATAGTGGAAGGTGTCCCTAACCATGGCAGGGGGTGAGATGAGCCGAGTTTTAAGGACCCTCCGAACACAAACCAGTCTGGGACAGTGTGTTGTGGAACTCCTGGGTACTGAGCGCTTTACAGACCAGAAATTGAAAGTGATTCAAGAAGTTTATGAGCCTTAGATCTCCTAGGGACTGAGATCCATTGTGGCAGGAGTGCAACCTCCAGGCTCAGAGACTGGTGCTTCACCAGCTGCCACAAGCAGCTTCCCAGGGAATTCTCTCCACTCCTCCTGTGTTTTTCAATGTTGCACCCAGTCACCTGCCAGGCAGTGAGGGTGCTCCACGGACCTTCCCTGCAGCTCTTCTGCTCCTGTAGTATAATTTTCTAGAAAAATAGATAACAGGGAGAAGAGTTTCCTTCAATACAGTCTCATTTAATAATTGGAAAGTTTCTCTTATAAAGGTTGATATTTGCTGATATTTTTTCCTCTCTTTGCACAGCTGGTTTGTGTCTCTTAATTTAAATACAGAACTTACTTTGATAGAAGTTCTTGAGATAAATATGTCAGACAATCACCACAAAAACTGAGAAGCTAATTTTACATTTAGGCAAAAGAAATGGTGGACTATGAAGGGATTTTACTGCATCAGGTGCTCAGTGTTCTCACAGGGTATGGAAGTATCCAGCTGCCTCCCATAAAAAAGTTCCAAAGGACATATGTTTTCAGCATTTATTACTAATCTTAGACAGCAATCACCTGCACTTTAATTGTTGCTGCCTAATTAACCACTTTCTCATTTTCTTTCATAGCAACAGCAGTTGCTGAGACCTTCTCTTCTCAGACCAGAGGTACCACCATTTTTCATTTCTTAATTGTTCCATAAGTTTTGAAATGGCTTTTACATCATTTTGTAATAAAAACTCATCTCTCTCAGGTAATTATTTTTCCCCTGGCTCTTAGATAAAATGCAAAGTTCTGGCATTGTAAGCCCAGTTCTGTTAGTTTAATTAAATGCCTTAAATTTACTGTATCTTGGTACTTCCAAGGCCACATTGGATGGGGCCTGGAGCAACCTGGGATAATGGAAGGTGAGGCTGGATGGGCTTTAAGGTCTCTTCCAAACCACTCTAAACCACTGTGATTTTCCCTCTGAGCATCTTTCAGTGGCTCCCGCCAGCTTCATCCCACAGTTTCAGATTTCCAGACAGAATTATTCTATTGCTCTCTAACTGCTATCTGATTTTTTCTTGGTGTCAGTCAGCTGCTGATGGATTACTGCAGCTGGAGCTGAACTGAGCCATTGGTGCTGGAAGCTTTAGCACCTTGCTTTGCAGTGCAATTGCAAATCTTTCTCTTTCCAATCCTTTACCTGAAAATTGTTCCCAGAATAAGCAGTAAGAGCAAATGTGAGACATTGATATTTTTGTGCTACAGGATGGGGATCATTTCTGCAGTCAGAAGAAGTAATTACATCATAAAGAATAATAAAATCAGTAATTACATTTGGGCCTTTTTCACACGGTTTGCATTCAATCAGTGTTTCTCTTTTCCAGGAGTTGAGTATGGAGTCTGGAATTGATCCAGGGCAGGAATACTATGGCCAGGATTATTACAGTTATGAGCACGGGTATAGTTTTATTTTTCCTCTTTATTTCTGCAAGTGCTGCTTTTCCAGGCTGGTGATGTTTATTATTCCAGCAGTTAATCGTGGAACTTCCCTTCACCTCAGGATTACTTTAATCTTTGTGTCTACAAAGGCATGAACCAACAACCAAACTCTTTTCAGAGGTTAAGGAGATGTGTGATAACCCCCTGCTTCTTCAGGAATGTCATTATTCCACTTACATAGTGCACATCCCATCCCTCATGCTGGGTTTATATCCTTTGTTGTGTGTATTTCTGCTTCCTGGGAGATTAATTTCCATCCCTTCCTCCTCTCCTGAGTTCAGGGATGATTCCTCTCTTCTCCCAGTTTCCAGCCAGGTGCTGGCCTTTCAGTTTCCCTCAAGAAACCCCATCCTGCCTTGTTCTGATAAAGCCCATTGGACTTCAGGCTCTTCAGGAATTACTGCTGGCATTCTCCAGAACTGATCCCAAGGAAGCAGCTCTTTCATTCCATGATTACTGAGAAAGATCCCCTAACAAATTAAGTGGATTGAAGGAAGGTTGATGTACTTAGAGGGATCTTGACTGATCCAACAGATCTCAAAATTCAGGTTACCCTAAGGGGCTTGTGGCTGTTGGAACAGAAGGATGTCTGGGACTTGGTTACCACTAAGGAAAAAAAAAGGAGGGAGAAAAACAAGGAAAGTTGTTCCTATCCCTCTGGATGTGAACATTTGCACTGCTGGCTGTGTGATGAGAGGTGTGAGTACACTTGAGCCCATCCTGAGGAGCTGTGGTGTCCCTGGCAGGTACGAGCTGCCGCAGTACGGGAGCCGTCGGCGCCTGCTGTCCCCATCAGGAATGTACGACGAGTACGGCGAGGTCGTGGTGGAGAGTGATGGTGGCTACTACTACAGTCCCCACGGGCCAGCAGCAGAGGAGGTAAGAAACAACCTCTGGAGGGCTCATTCTGTCCCTTTAATAGCTTGAAGGACCACCAAACCCCATCAGTTGTAAGCTGAAATTGGTTAGAATTAGGTTTTTATAGACCAGTGTTAAGCGTTGTTGGACCTTCTGGTGACCTGTAAAGTTTGTCAGCATTGAATTCCACAGGAACTGGGGTGACAGGACGAGAAGAATGACTGAAAAAGGGTAAATTTATGTTGGATATTGGGAAGGAATTCCTTCCTGTGAGGGTAGAAGGCCTAGAACAGGATGCCCAGAGAAGCTGTGGCTGCCCCTGGATGCCTGGAAGTGTCCAAGGACAGGTTGGATATGGCCTGGAGCAGTCTCTGATAGTGGAATGTGTCCCTGCCAATGGCAGGAGGTGGCGCTGGATGGGCTTTAAGATCCCTTCCAATTAAAAACACTTCATGAATCTATGAGTGTGTTACTAATATTCTTCTTATAAATGATGCCTTCCCACAGAGAAAAGCAATGCCTAGACTCATTTGCCATAAAGTTCACAATGACATCTAAAAAGAAATTTAAATGTCAGTGGAATCAGAAAAAAGTTTATGTAAATGTTTCTTTTGAGAAAAAAGTCCAAATTTCGTAAATGCTAGATCTTAATCCATTATTAAATGAGAAGATAGAACATTACAGTGTTTTCCCCATTGCAGAGTAAGGTACTTGTGCGTTTCCAGACTATTCTAAAACTTTCTAAAATTCTTAAATTCCAAAACATTTCCCATAACTTTGGTAAGAAAACTGTTCTAAAACAGGTAAGTTTGTTTTGATGCTGGGATATAAATGTTACATCTGTTCCTACCCCACTTTAAGGTACAGGTTTTCACAATAACTTTTTTTCAAGTGGTAATCAATTAATTTTCGTAATTTGCAGGGCATGAGTCCAGTCAGAGGCCCCCCCAGCAGAGGTATAAGCCAGACAGCGGGGCCTCAAATGGAAGGGAGACCTGTAGGTGTTGGGATGGACCTCAGCCGTGGTCCTGGAAGAGGATTTAGGAGCAGCCAGGGGAAAAGAAGGCTAAAGGCAGTGATGCATTTAAGTCGTGTAGCAGTCAGTGCCCACAAACCTGTAGGAAGAGCTGAGTCTGCCCGTTCCCGGTGGAAGAAAGCAAAGATATTCCCAATGATCCTGCAGAAAGTGAAAGGTAGGAAAGATTCCAGCTATGCCAAGCTGCTGTCAGCTCACCAAGCAGATGGGGACAAACCCATGATGATCAGGGGAAGCTACTTCCAGAAATCCACGGATGATAGGCCCTCCATGAGAAAACTAAACCACGTGTTGAAGCGCATCAGTGTCTCCAGGAAATTCCAGGAGGGCCTTGGCAAGGATTTGGCACATGGAGAGAAAGAGTCTGAAAGGGATGAAGCCAAGTCAGGAGTTTCAATCAGTATCACAGCAGAGAGTGAGAGGGAAGAAAGTGACTATGAGAAGAGGAGGAAGAAGAGGAGGAGGCGCACCTCGGATGAGTCCTCTGAGAAGAGCAGCAGCTCTGGCTCCGAGTCAGAAGACAAAGACTACCTGAAAATAACCCTGGATCAGGATGAGGCCACGGAAAGCACCGTGGACTCAGATGAGGAAACTGGGGATGTGGGGGATTCCGATGAGGACTCTGAATCCAGCTCCAGCAGTGAGTCGGAGGAAGACTCATCAGAAGAGGACAATGATGAGGAAGACTCTGAGAGCGATGAGGATGACAGCCTGTCCAAGAGCTCATCCACTCGGAGCTCCTACAGCAGGTCAGGGACCAGTGAGTCCAGCAGCATGAGAAGCACAGAAATGTCCAGTGTAAAAAGCAGGGCAGGCAGCTCCCGTGACAAACACTCCAGCCAGAAATCTGTGAGCTCCACTGCCTCAGGTAGTGACAGGGACACGAACTACAAGAAAACCTCGGGATCCAGCTACAGGAGCAAAACATCCTCTGCCAGTGTGGAAATAGAGGACACCATAGAGGAGGTGTCAGAAGAAGAGGAAGAGGAAGAGGCAGAGGAGAAGGCAGATGACTCAAACAAGGTGGTTTCTAAAACTGCCAACACAAAAGCTGCTGCTGCTGGAGAGGGCAAGGGAGGACAATCATCTGTTCCTGGGGAGGAGAGTGAGGAGGAAAGTGAAGAAGAGGTTGATCCAGAGGACAGTGACAGGGAGGACACTGCCAGTAAGAATGAATCTTCTTGCCTAGACAGTGAAATCAGTGCAACTTCCAAAGGTACTACAGGGACAAAAAGCTCAGGTAGTGCCACGTCTGGGAAAACTGCCACAACTGAGACTGAGACTCAGAGCTCTGACACCAAGAGGAAAGGAATGAAAACAAGAAAAAAGGTGGCCCAGGAAAGCAGCCAGTCCCAGTCAGATGAGCCCCTGGGTAGTGGAATTACAGAGTCGGAGGCCAAGGGTGATTCCACCTCCTTTTAAAGAGAAGTGACAGTAGGTGATGGTTTTCAGTGAGGAGTGGCTTTGTTTGCTGTGCCTTCTGTGTGGTCTTTCCTAAGCAATGCTGAAGGGCTGGAGACAGCCAAAAAGAAAGGGCAAAGCATATTGATCCAGCATTTCACTGTCCTTGGGAGAGAACTGGGGAAAACCTAACTAATTCCAGCCCTGTGAATATATATGTAAATATATATATACTCATACACTATAGATACACTCAGTCATAGATACTGAAAGTTTAGTTTACATGGATTAACAAAACATGGGATTTAGGGAAGAATAGAGAGATTTTAAAGTCATCCATGATTAGGAGGATGTAAAGATTTCAAAATCATCTGTTTTCCATCTTACACATTAATATTGTATTAATGCATTTTCTGATCTTCAGGTGGGTTCTCTGCTGTCAAAGTCAGCTCTGTTTGCAGGGAGGACAAGTGGAATTGCACCAAAACAGCATTCCCAAAACTGCAGGGGATAACTGGGACACCTGGGATTGGGCTGTTTCTGGATCACAGGATTCAGGTTGAAAACACCAGTGATACACAAGCCAGGAATTCTGAGGCAGAAGGACCAAGTGAGCTGGGTCAGGAAAGGAAATGGATTACATTTCCCAGCCTCTGCCTTTCCTGCCTATCAGAGTACAGCGGGTTTATTTTATTTTGTTTTGCTTTATTTTGTTTTGTGGTTTATTTTTGTTTGTTTTGTTTGTTTTGTTTGTTTTGTTTGTTTTGTGTTTTATTTTGGTTTATTTTGGTTTATTTAATTTTATGCAAACATCTCTTTGAACTCGAGCCATGGCCATTTACCTGCCCCTTTGCGACCCCACACAAGCACAGCGTTGTAGCTGCACACAATGTGTTAGTGTAAATCCCACTTAAACTAAGAAGAAATAGATCCACTGGAATATATACATGTGAAGAACATTGTCTGTCTTTGCCAGGAACAAAAAAGTAGACATCTAAATAATTTTTACCAAGTGTAACTTCTCAAAAGCTGAAGAGTAATCGCCTCTTTGTATCTTGCATGATTTTCTTTCTCTAAAACTGGCTTTTCTCATGTTCCTGTGTGTGTTTTGCAGTGGAGGTTAACTGTGATGGCATCTTAGTGTTTGAATGATTCATTCAAGAAGGGTAATAGCTCTTTTCAGAGTGCTGCAAGGAGGCAAGATCAATTATAATTTATAATAACTAGTAAATTATAATAACTAGTGGGATTGTGTGCTCACTGTAGAGGAATCTGTGACTACAGTCACAGCAGTGTGGAAATTGTTTGTATTAATTCTTTGAGAAAATATGTAAGTTAAATAAACCTAAAGCCTGTTTTCTCCACCATCTTCCTGAGCATTTCCACTGATCCCACTTGTCTGGAACAGTCACAAAGCCTTACACAGAGCTGTTCTTTTGTAATCAGTCAGTTTTGCCAGCACTGTGCCTGAGATTTTCCCTGGTGTATGTCCTGGGATTTTCTCTGCTGGATGTGTGATGCACACAAATCAGAGCTACCCAGTGAACAGAATTCACAATGCAAGGGAAGAAAACTTCTAACGCCTTCCTAGAATTTACACCTTGGAGTGGTTTCCTAAAGGTATCTCTCACACAGCCCTCACTTCTTCCTGAGGATGTTCTGTGCACATCCCAAGGGGAAAGATGCAAAATTAATAAAAGTTGATGAGAGTTATTCATCAGTGAACAGAAAGGGCAGGGAAATGAGAAGTGCTAGGTTGTACTGACATTTCTTTTTGTTGTCCAACAGTGGGCCAAAAAGAAGAGGATCAAGTTGGTGGTGGACCCAGAGTACGAGACCAGCTCCACAGGCGAGGAGAGCGCTCCTGACCTCAGCCAGAGGAACCGGCTGAGCAACCCCAGCTTCCAGCCCAACAGCAATGGCAACATCTACATCGCCCAGAATGGCTCCATCGTCCGCACCCGCCGCGTCTGCCTTGGCAATAACTTAAAAGCTTCCTCCCCAGTGAGGCTGGGGAAGCAGTTCAAGAAACTGGACAAGCTGGCAGTGACACATGAGGAGAGTGTCCCGCTGAACACCTTGTCCAAGGGACCATCCCCAAGTGACAATATGAACTCCAGGCCATGCAGTGTCTCCTTTTCCTCTACTATAGGGGCCGAAAATGTACTGACAAAGGCCGGGGCGGCCAAACTGAAAAGCACAGATGAGCCGGAATCGGTTGTTGACCACGAGGAAGTCAAGGAGCCCTTGGAGTCTCACAGTGAACACACACAGTCCGATGAGGAGGAGCTCTGGATGGGCCCTTGGAACAACCTCCACATACCAATGACAAAACTGTGATTTTAGTTGACTTTTTTTTTATTTTCATTTTTACTTCAGTTTATAATAAACTCCGCTTTTTATTGTCACCCAGGGGCAGATGTACGGAGTTTGTATGGTGCACATCCATAGTCCATGACAAAACGGCACGCTTTAAAATTCCCAGACTAAATTTGCACTCGCATTTGGACTGATCCATTGTCCTCCCCAGGTTTGACAGGCTCCCATTTCACTAAACACTACTTGGTTTCAATTAATGAGTTCTTTTTGGAACTGGAGTTCTTGTTTAATAAACAGTAAACTACTAATAAATGCACAGTCCCCTTTGGTTTAACCTTCCAGACAGTTTTATACCTGCCTGGCTTTGTTTTTCTGTGTGGTACTCGTGGCTCTACTGTCTACATTTGGGAATTGTCTATTTATGTTCAAGATTTTTATCCGGAGCTCTGCCTTCTGACCTCAGAGTAATAAATTTAAAATAAACCCATCCAAGTCAATGGAGCAAATCCTCGGCTGCTGCTGGAATTTGAGTCCCAATTCCAAAGTCAGAGCAATTTATGCAAACAATGCCCAGCTGGCAAAGTTATGGAATCAAAGTTCCTGAGATTACAGTGCTGCCACTTAGAAAAGTGCAAGAGAAGCTGAAATAAGATAAAAATTGCAAAGAGGAAGGCAATGTGTAGCAATTAATCTTATTCAGAGCTACCTGGCTGTGGTTTGTTCATTTTCTTTTGTAAATTAGCTTGTTCCAATTTTCTTCTCTGGTCAATTTTTCATCTTTTCATCTCTTCCCACATTAGTTCTGTTTGCTTCTTGCCATGGTCTTTAGCTCCAGCTTTTATGCTCTATCAGTAATTGTCGTCCTATGGCTGTATTCCTCTGGAATAAAGCAGGATAATGCATGAGCCTGTGATAGGGGGAGGCACTAAAGAGGAATTAATGGGAAGAGGATGGATTCATTGCCAAGCCCAGCTGGCTGGTGGGTTAAGCAGTGCCATCACCATTCTACTTGGATAACTTTGAACACAAACATGCTGAAAAGACAAATGGATCCCACAGGGAAGAGGAGAAAAAGGAAATATTTTATGAGGTGAACATGCACAGACAGATCCGGGAAGGGCAAAGGGTCACAAGACATACACAAAGTTGTTTACAAAACCTGTAGTACTCATTAGCTGTGAAATACATGGCATAAATCCAGGCACCTTGTTACAATTTCTGGTTTTCAATCTAAGTTTTGGGTATGTTGTCACAGCTTTGGCAGGGAGCTGAGAATTTTCACTGTTTGTTGTCACCAGTACCCAAAAAAGACAAAGGGGTTTTGCAAAGGAAAAAAGCAGAACCATGTTCACATGAGAAAAGTGTCCTGTTGTGTTGTGCAAACTTTTTGGGGTAAAATCAAACCACTGGTGAG
>VRYO01001366.1:24256258-24270704 GCA_009812075.1 Sialia sialis
CAGTCTCTCTCTATTCTATTCCCCTCACTCCTCCCAGCCTTTCCCGCTGCTCTCTCAGCACCTCCGCCGCCCTGACGCTCCCTTGGTGCAGCTCTGTTTGGTGACACTTTGGCAGCAGCCACTGCTGGTGCAGTATTTTCAGACTATTTCATACCATTCTCTGAATTGGATTCCCTTCCCATTTCTCAGCTTTTCCCGTGACTTTTTAACCAGCACTGCCACTCTGACAGTGGCTCGGCCCTGCTCCATTAGTGACAGCGGGCAGAGGAGAGCCGGCAGTGCAGATTTTCATTCTGCTTCTTTTATTCTCTCGCTCCTATTGCAGCCGCACCCAGCTGTCCCTCGGTGCAGCTCTGTCAGTGCCAAGGGGCCGTCTGGGCAGGCAGGCTGAGCCAGGGCAGGGTCAGGGCGAGACACAGCGCAGCGCTGGCGGGGGCGGCGTCCGGCGGGGCTCGGACTCTGCCGGCCTTGGCACTTCAGGCACAGAAATGAATCACAATTGTCGGCGATATCCAGCACCTGCTATTTCTCATCTCTTTTCCCGCATGGATTGGACAGTTCTTCCTTTCCTCCCACAGAGCTGGAAAGCAAAATGCCCTCCTGCCCCACGCCCATCCCCGCTCCAGCCTTGTCCCTCTTTCTTTCCCCTGTGCTTCGCACCGCTTCCTCCTCCTCCTCCTCCTCTCTGCCGGTCGTTAGGAGGGGTTTTTCTCTCGCAGTAGCTCCTTGTCCTTTCCCCCGTGGGGAGCAGGTTTTCCTTCGTCTGGAGACAAACTCCCCTGCCGCCAGCCCCTCGGTCTCCTCCCCGGGATTCAGGAGGGTAACACCAGCAGCTGTCGTGCTGTGGTGGTGGCAGGAAACTCCGCTGCCGCCGCCAGCTCGCACCACACCGGGCCATCACCAGCGGGCAGCGATGCTTCGGCTTCCTGTCCCCTCCCCCGTGTCCTCAGCCAGGTGTCACCACCCCCGTGTCCCCAGCCTGTGCCCCCCCGGCTCTGCCGTCCATGGAGGACGCGGACGGCTACCTGGTGTTAGACCGATGGAGCAAGCGGGGCTCTGCGGGGAGGTGCCCACCCCGGCAGGGCGCAGGTACCGCGGGGTCGTGTCCGCCGGGCGCCCCCGTTCCTTGGGGCAGAGGAACTGAAGGGGGGAGGCTGCGGGCTGAAGCCGCCCGGGAGTCGCCAAGAGCTGCCCAGGGTAGGGAAACTGAGGCACAGCTGGAGGGAGGCGGGTCTGGGGGGTTTTCTTGATGCTGTCCCATTCCCCCGAGCGGAGGGGGTTTTGGGGTCACCCAGCTCATCGTGCTCCTGTGCAGGGGGGGGTCTCACTGAGTTGCTTTGCCCCAGGACTTCCTGCCTTGTGCTCTGGTTCGGGGAGGCGGCGGGTGCTCCCGAGCCCGCTCTTTTTTTGCCATATCTCTTCCCCAGCAGCAGGATCTGGTTTTCAAGCATCCCGCAGGGTCCCCGCAGCATCCCCCCGCTGTCGCCGCCGCCTCCTCGAGGCCCTGACGGCCGCCCTGGCTCTGTCCCTCGTGCTCTGCCGTGAGTTTGGGGGTGGCACGGGGCTCCGGGCACCCCTTCCCACCTCTCCACCGGTTTCCCTGACCGGGCTCGGCATCCCCCTCTCCCAGTCTCCTGGTGGGCGGCACAGCGGTGGCTGCCCAAGGGGAGCGCAGGTTACGGGAACGCCTCGCTGGGAATTGCCTATTCGGGCTGGGACGGCATCGTCAGGGAGCTGCGGAGGATCCTGTGCCCGCCCCGAGGTAACGCAGCCCCGGGGGGATCCTTAGAGCCTCCCCCCAATAAAGGGAGGCCGGAGATTCCCTGCGGTCCCGCAGCAGTGCCTCAGCGCGCCGGGATCCGCCCTTGTGCCCGCAGAGAGAGATGGATGCCGGCTCTGCGCCGTGGGCTGGAGGCTGATCGGGGACAAGTGCTACTGGATTTCCGACAGGATGAACCCTTGGAGCAAGAGCCGCGAGGACTGCGGGAATCGGGGCTCCACGCTGCTGGTGCCGTGCGACCAGGATGAGCTGGTGAAGGAAATGATGGCCAGGGGGTGTGGGGTGGAGCTGGGGCTGCTCCCGGGGGGACTGGAGGCACCCATGGAAGGTGAGGGGGTTCCCAAAATCCTGGGTTCGGCCCCCCGGGTGCATGTGGCAGAGCGCGGGGGACACGGGTGGGGCTCAGTTCCGGGATGAGGACGGAGCCTGTTTTGGGGTGACCAAAACAGCGTCACCCCTTGTCCTTTCCCGGGCCAGGAATTCCTAAATGAAAGCCTGCAGAAACCCACACGGCACTTCTGGATCGGCCTCTCGGTGCCTGTGGCCGGGACGGGCTGGATGTGGGAGAACGGCTCCGACCTCGACCAGAAGGAGTGAGTGCCTTGGGGTGGGGAGGGCGCCCCAATGTCCCCCGGGACCCCCGGGGGTGACACGGGCTCCTTCCTGCCACCCGCAGATTCCGGCTGGACCTCGAGAAGCACCGACCTGGAGCCTGTGGAACGCTCAAGGGGAATGGGATCGTCTCTCAGAGCTGCAACACGAGGCTGCAGTGGATCTGCAAGAAAGAATCTGCCGAGATCTGAGCCTCCATCGCACCCCAAAATCAGCGTTATTAATGCAGGGAAAATCCCAATTTCCGCGGATCGGGCAGCTCCCGCGGGGATGGGCACAATCGCAGCCGGTGGAAGTGTCCCCGAGGCGGGCGATACAGGGGAGAAACCGATCTAAAAAACCGAATAAAACCTAAAAATAACTCGAGGATTGCACTTTTGGGGCGAACATTGTGAAAAGGGAGGGAGAAATGTGGCATTTTAAGGGGTGTTTTGGTGCCGGATGATCCGAGATTCAGCCGCACAGGGAGGAACTTGAGACTGAAGGCCCACAGTGTCCCCGCTCATGTCACATGTGCTCCCCGCCGTGTCCCCCTATGTCTCCCCGAGTCCCTCTCGTGTCCCCGGGAGTGCAAGGCCAGCCACAGCCGCCGGTCCTGGCAGCTTTTGTCTGGGAGCAATCCTCGGATATTCGCAGTTTTAGTTGGCGGAATCCCACACCTTCTGCAGAATCTGTGGCAGAGCACCGAGGCAGCTCAAGGACAATGAAACAGCGATTAATTAGCTTAATAAACGGCTTCTAATGAGCAGGTAGCCCCAGGGCTTCCCTCCGAGGTGCCACTACTCCACGCACAAGGCTGGGAAAACGGTGTAACCATTTTCAGACACATCTGGCACTTCATGGATCGATCCCCGACCTTTTTGCGCCTCTTTCAGTGGCAACTTATTGACTCTCATCTCTCAGAGAGCAGGACGAACGTTCAGATCTTTTATTATTTTAGGGGGCTGAGGTGGAGGGGTTTTTCTCTCGCAGTAGCTCCTTGTCCTTTCCTCCCTGGGGAACCGGTTTTCCTCAGTCTGGAGACAAACTCCCCTGCCCCCAGCCCCTCCCCGGCGTGTCAGGAGGGTCCCCCCGGCAGCTGCCGTGCTGTGGTGGTGGCAGGAAACTCCGCCAGCTCGCACCACACCGGGCCAGCGCCAGCGGGCAGCGATGCTTCGGCTTCCTGTCCCCGTGTCCCCAGCCCGGTGTCACCACCCCCGTGTCCCCAGCCTGTGCACGCGGAGGACAAGGACGGTCTTAGACCGATGGTGTGCGGGGAGCTGATCGTGTGGGTGCGGGGGTGATCTGGGATGGGTGGGGGTCACAACGGGGAGCGGTCCTGGAAGAGTCCAGGGGTGTCACTGCGGGCTGGGAGGCCCAGAAGGATCCCTGAGGTCACTGGGCGGATGGGGACACGGCTGGGGACGCTGAAGGACAGAAAACGGGGAGTAAATCCGAGGGAACGGGGGAGCTGTACGGGAACCTGCACAGGAATTACGGCGGGTCGGGAAGGCTGCAACGGCACCTGATTCCTGGATGGAATTCGGGCATCTCTTGGATCCCAGCCCGGCGTGATTCCCAACCACACCCACCCGCCGACGGGGAAGGAACAGAGGCTGGGGCGGGAATCCAGGCATGGAGGAGGGAAGCCGCTGGCGCTTTTGCCTCTGATAAACCAGGGGAGAGGAGGGACTGGGACGGGATTCCTCTCGGACAGACTCGCTTCATTAAACACTAATAATAATAATAATAATAATAATAATAATAATAATAATAATAATAATATTAATACACCCTCTCCATCCCAAAGTCACCTCCTCCAGGACATGACCCACCCTCCCTGGGTACCCCCAGATGGTCTCTGCGGGGTTTCCACGGGAGTTCTGGAGCTGGGTCCTGGAAGTTCCCCATAGAACCCTCTCCGGGAACCCTTCAGGAAATTCTAGGACCCTACTTGAACCTTTCAGGACCTATGACACCCCTGGGACCCTCATGGTACTGCCCCTGCACCCCTCTGGAACATCCTGAGATGCTTTAGGATGCTCCCAGGGAGCCCAGGAATGCTGGAGGATTGCTCCCAGACAAAAAGAGAGACAGCTCTGGCCGGCCTTGGCCTCCTGGGGGTGCCTCCAAGGCATTTTGAGTGACACCTTTCCCACCCTCTGGAAAAGAGCCATCCTTCACAGACAGGCACCCCGGCTCAAAGTGGGATTTGGCCAAAGCAAGGCCAAGGAAGAAACAGGGGTTTGTTCCGTTCAGAAAGTATTTATAATTCCCCCTTCCACTTCTCTGTGAAAAGAGGAAAAAGCCCTCATTTTTTTCAAACTTGACTGCTTTCAGACTCGATTTTTGCATCAGAACATGAACTATTGGTGCTGCTGGATTGCCCCCTGTGACATTTTTTTTCTGATAAATATGTAACCTGTAACACCAATGCTCAATGCCAACCCCCCACAGGATCTTGGAGCACTGCAAAACCATGAATTGCTTGGATTTTCCTCTCTCCAGCCCTCTTCCAAGCTGTCCTTTAAAGGAGGTGTGAGAGCTCTGTATGGGCAGTGTTGGCCAGGTGATGCTTGGCCTCTCCTGGGAAAGGCAAAACTCCCTTCTCTGGGAGAGCAGTCACTTTGGCACAGCCTCAGCATCAATCCTGCCACCTGTGAGGAGAAGCCAAGCTACTCTGATGTTTTTAAAATTCATCTGAATAGTAGGAAAAACAGTTTTTACCCAGGTTGTGTGACAGACCAAAGAAAAATGGACCATTTGCTCTTGCACCATTTGCTCTTGTGCCTACTTTGTGAGGCTGGGACTGGGTTACTAACAGACCTGTCTGTTCCTTTTTTCTGCTGAAAAGAGCATCTGATGTCTAGGCACGGTTCTGAAAGCCATCCCACGAGGGCAGTTTGCTCGAGATCAAAGCACTGTCTGCTGGCTTACGCCAGGTGTCATCTTCTGTGAGGAGACAGCTCGGGTGGCACGGTGACAGCAGGCAAACAGTCACTGCCTGGAATGCAGCAAACTACAAATGCCAGGAGTGTAGAGACAAAAGAGGTTCAGAGCACTGTTCCTTTTACTGCTGCCCATCTCTGCCTTTTATCCCTTGCAAGTGTTCTGCAACGTAATTGCTTCAAAATGTTCCTTTGCATAATATTGGGGTGCTTGTCAGGTTTGCCATGGGTGTCTAAAAACCAGTGTGCTTGTACGAAGTTGGTCCCAAACAATATTCTGCTTATTGTATTTATTTTGTGAGGTCAGAATTAATGTCAGAGGACACAGAGACCTTTTTAACCTCTTAAAATTCTCCTGGGCACCGGGGCATTTTGGCTGGCTGTTGACACTGTTCCCATGTTCTTCGTAAGTTTTATGGAATCGCCTCACGAGTCAGCAGCCCTCAAATCCCTCTTCTGCCAAATTCTTTTTGGGATCCTGGTGGTGTGAGTGGTTTCCAGTCACAGGGGCGGGCAGTGAGGGTGGTGAGGGGTCCCTCCTGATCCATCCAGAACAGATTTTAATTCACGGATTAGCAGAATGAACAGGCTGTATAATGCTATAATGGCCAGTAGGTCCTGCCTAATATTTTACACAGAACAAAAACTCTCCTCAAAAGATCACACAGAATGATTTGGGTTAGAATGGCTTGTCTTGTCCCCACTGCCTTTCACCATCCCAGGCTGCTCCAAGCCCAGCCTTGGACACTTCCAGGGATCCAGGGGCAGCCAGAGCTTCTCTGGGCACCCTGTGCCAAGGCCTGCCCACCCTCCCAGGGAACAATTCCTTCCCAATATCCCCTCCAACCTTGTGCTTTGTCAGTGTGAAGCCATTCCTGCTGGTCCCAAGTCTATCTCATCTCCCTGAGGCCTTCTCTAGGAGGACACCCTCAGCCTGCATCCAAAGCAGAGAGGCTCCAGCCCTAGATAATTAATAACCAGGGCGAGCTTACAAAATGTTTTCTTGTTGCTGTCGTTTGCTTGTTTGTGGTGTGGTTTTTGGGGTTTTTTTTGTTATTGTGGGTTTTTTCATTTTAACAAAAACCGCCTCCTTCCAGGTGAGGGCGCTGCTCTCCGGCCGCTAGGGGGCGCTGCTCTCCCGCCGCCCCGCCCTGAGGGGGCGCGGCTTTCCCGCCCTCTCCTCCGCCGCCAGGGGGCGCTGCTGGCCCCGAGGGGGGCGTGGCCTCCCGCCCTGTGGGTGGGGCCGGCGGGCAGGGTGAGCGGGGGGCGGGGCGCGGGCGCGCCGGGACCCCGCGGGCAGCGGGAGAAGGAGGAGGAGGAGAAGGGGGGAAAAAGAGAAAGGAGGAAGGAAGGAACGAGCCGGCAGCGGCAGGAGCGATGGTGAGCGGGGAGTGCGAGGCCGCTGTGGGGCGGAGAGGGAGGTGTGAGGCCTGTGAGGCAGCGAGGCCCGGCGCGGGCTGAGGGGTCCCGGGCCCGGCCGAGCTCGGCCCCGGCGGGCTGCGAGGGTGGGCGGTCAGCTCCTCTCCGAGACCCGAACCCTTCTTATTCCGCCTCTTATTCACGCATTCCTTTCCTAATTCCTAGTTTCGGGGCAGACGGAGGATTAGCAGCGGTGTTGTCGCCCGTCTCTGGTTAATTGCACATGGGTGGGGCAGAGTGATGTTTTCCTCAGGGTTTTGGTGAGGGTGCTGATCGGGCTCCGAGAACTGATTGATTGCTGTTTTTTAGGCACGCCGTTCCCTGATTTGCTGTTATTATTTCAGCTAGAAGCAAACTTTGGCATTGCTCGGAGCATAGCTGGCCCTAGCCCACATTGGCACGGCACGGCTCTTTTGCAGTTCCTCAAACCTGGAACAGGGTGCTAGGATTTTGATTGTTTGCTTGGGTGGGTTTTTTTTTTCCCTATCAGCGAGGAAAATTGAAATCAGTGCTGCTGAGTGATAAATGAAACAGCATTATCTTTGTCCCACTCCTTTGTCCCACTTTGGCCATTCCCAAGCATCCAAGTGCTGCTGCTTCTTCTTGCTTTGGCGTAGCCTGGGACAGCACCAGGAGCCTGCACAGCTTGTGTTGGGGCTGCTTTCAGCTTCCAGAATTTGGCACCGGGTAAATAGTTGGCTTGTTGTGCGGGGGAAGGTCTAGACTGGCCTGGGGTGGCTGGGGCCGTGCTGTGTGGTCAGGCTGTTCTCACCTCGGTGCCTTCTGTGCCAAAGCTTTGCGGGGAAAATTGCTGCTTATTGCACCTGAAAGACCTGCTCGGGTTCTGCTCTTTTAGTCACTCGATTAGACAGCAACTGTTGTACAGGATTCCTGGCTTCTGGAAAGCTTGGGAAGTTGGCTTTGTACTCGGGGAATGGAGCTTCCTCTGGAGACACACTGATACACAATGTTTTTCCTGAGCTGTGGTTTCACTCTGCCATCCTTCCTGTGACCTTAGCAAAAGGCACACGAGGCGCTGGAGATTTTCTTACCTAGACAGAGGAAAATCTGTCTTTTTCCATGGTCTGCTGATGTCCAGCCTGCTCAAGAGTTTCCCACTGTCTTCTTACCCTTAGAAGTTGAGTCTGAAGAATTGCTGAGGTTATGCCTCGCTCGCTTCCTGCCTTGGATTTCTCCAGCAGGGCTTGGTGGTGTGGAGATAAACCTAATCACAGCATTTATTGTGTATGGTCTGCCTGCTGCAGCAGTCACAGCCTTGCTGTGACTCTTGTACTCAGAAATTCTGTAAAGCCTTTTTCTGAGCAAAGACTTTGGGGTTCTGTTTGTCTCTTCTTTCCAAATGCACAATTTTCCCAATAAAATGATGTCTTTGTCCAATCTGCTGCCTCCAGCCTTGGGGGCCCAACACAGGAGGGACCTGGAGTTGTTGGAGTGAGTCTGGAGGAGGCAACAGGATGATTAAAGGATGCTGGGAGAGATGGGATTGTTCAGCCTGGAGAAGAGAGGCTTTGGGGTGGCCTCCAGTAGATGGAGATAGGTGGAGAGAGACTCTTCACAAGACATCAGAGAGAATGGCTCCACACTGACAGAATGTTAGGTTTGGATTAGATATTAGGAAATAATTTCTCCCTGGGAGGGTGGGCAGGCCCCGGCACAGGTTACCCAGGATCCGTGGAAGTGTCCAAGGCCAGGCTGGATGGGGCTTGGAGCAGCCTGAGATATGGAAGGTGAGATGATCTTCAAGGTCTCTTCCAAACCAAATGAGTCTGTGTTTCTACAATTCTACTGCTCCTATTCTTTGCATCCCACACACTGACAAACATTCCCTTTCAAGTACTAGCAGGCCTTTATGCTTTAGTCCTGCCCTTAGAGCATGAAGTGAGACTTAGGGTTCTAGCAGTTGATGTAGCAGCAGGTGTTCTGCTCTGTTTGCTGTGGTGATTGTGAGATGGTTTTCTGTATTTGGAAATATTTGAATTTCTTAGAAATTTGCATGTAAAACTCACTCAGAATCCTTTGTGTTCTGAGTGTTTCCTTTGCCCCTCTCTGCTCATCAAAACTTATCCATGCCATATCAGGAAGGGCTTGTGACAAGATAGTGCAGGGGTCAAAGGGTTTTGCATGTTGGTACTGATAAGATAATTTTTGAGGATTTTGCCCTTAATGTAGAATAGCAGCATTCATTTAGAGCTGATACAGGGGGCTTTGTCCCAGGCTTGCATAACCCTGCTGGGAAGCTGTGCCAGGGCTCCGTGCTGCCTTTGTTCATGGATGCCTGCTCCCAGAACAATTGCCACACAGGGCTCTGCTTCCAGACAGCTCCTGCCAAGACTTCGTGTCCTAATGCTGTGGGTACCTCTTGGTGGCTCGCAAAATAGTTCAGAGAAATACACATTTTATTCTCTGGAAGGCATGCGGGGGTCTGAGGCTGAGAGGAGGCCAAGTGGAGGAATGAAATACGTCCAGATGAGCCCCAGGAACTGGGCACTTTTACCCTAATTATTGTGGGTGTCACTACAGGATGTTTCCTTGCAGAGATCCACGATGAGCTCAGCATCCCTTGGGTAAATCCTGTCTGTGCTGCCTGGAGCGTGCCTAGATGTTTGCAGAAACATTTGTAAATTGGTTTGCCTAAGTGAGCACAGTGAGCACGACACCTTGCATGTGTTTTGGGTTTAATAAAACTCACGCTTGATTTTTGGAGTCCTTTGGGCTGCTGTAAAACCGTATCTTTTTTGAGTCTTCTCCCATTTGGTTTTGGTAGTTTTGCATTCCATCTCCCTAGTGGAAGCTGGAATGCTGCTGCTCTTACTCTGACTTGCTGCCTTGTTTGTTTTTGTGCTGAAGCTATAATTAGCCATTGTTTAGCCACTCCTCTTGAACTCTCAGGGCTGGTGGTACAGCATGCATACATTCATTTTTGCAGACACTATACGTGGCAAACCCCAAGCTGCTGTCATTCTGGAAAAAGAAAAAGTTTCAGTATTGGCAGGGGTGGAAATGAATGCAATGCAGACAAAACGGGTGGTAAGATGATAATGTATTTTTAATTTCACATACTTCAGCCCATACACCCAAAACTTGGTGATTTTTGATTTCTGAGAGATCACACATCTGGCGTGTCTGTGTCTGCCCACATCCTTTGGTCAGGCCAGGGCAGCACCAAACGTGGAGCTGTAATGAGGAGCTGACTAACAAATATTCCCTGCCTGGTGCTTATGCAAAGACATTTGTCAGGCTGGTGCTGGCAGGGAGGAACGGAGGAGCAGAGTCATTGCTGGGGTGCGAGTCAGAACACCGCAGGCACAGGCAGCACGGAGCACTCTGCTGTTGCTCAATCCCATTCTCTGCTCTCTTCCAGGTAGGAATTTGGCAGGATGTGAGTCCAGTGCTGGTTACTCCGGTCTCATGTGCTTTTTGTGGCCGCAGCACGTGCAGGCAGCGAGGTGTCAGCGAAGGCAGGGCTAATTGAAGCCTTCCTCCTGCTTAGGAGCAGAGTAAATGAGCGAGGCTCCCGTGTCCTTGCTGGCTTTAATTCAGGAAGCTTCTCCTGGGGAGAACTCGTTGTGTCGGAGCAGAGGCTTTAATTGCAGTGGCAGTACCGGTATTCCCGTGCTCCCGTAATCAGAGCTGACCTAATCGTGTTTGCAGCCATCTCCCTTGGCCTGAATTTACTGTGGGACAGCTCTGGGGACTGATGGCAGACACAGACATTCGGGTTAGGGTGTGGGGAAGTGGTCACAGGGTCCCTAGTTTGGGAATGTGCGTGGATTCAGGTGAAAGCTGTGGATGCGGTGTAAATTGACAGAGAATAGATTGGATATTAGAAATTCTTCCCTGGGAAGGTGAGGAGGCCCTGGCACAGGGTGCCCAGAGAAGCTGTGGCTGCCCCTGGATCCCTGGAAGTGTCCAAAGCCAGCTTGGATGGGGCTTGGAGCAGCCTGGGATAGTGGAAAATGTCCCTGCCCATGGCAGGGGTTTGGAACAAGCTGGTCTTTTCCAGCCTAAGCCTTTCTGTCATACTTTGATCTTAGCACTTCTTCCTTGCACAGTCAGCCTCAGTATTGCATTACATAAACTTGCCTTTAAAAGCTACTCTTACTGTGACCCCATTTTAAACCCACTTTAAATGCCCTTTTGGAGGAAGGAAGGTTCAGCGGCAAAATCTTTCTTCCCGTTTTTCCCACAGGTAAATTCAGATGGAGTTTCCATTTCCACAGAAACAGAAGGCACTTGTAACAAAAGTCTGAGCTTCTCCAGTTTATTGCCTTTCTGTTTCTTTTTTTTTTTTCTTTAATTGTTTTAAAACTCACAGCTGAGGAAATGCTGTTCTGGCAGAAATGCGAAATGTGCTCTCATTAGCTTTGGCATTCCTCCCCCCTCCTTTTTCTGTCATCTGGGACAGAAAGGCATTACCACAGTTAATTTGTGCTCTTTTGTAGTGGCCTAAGTGCTATCCCTGGAACCAGCTCAGCCAGCTAATGGCTTTTAGAAATAAAGTAGTAAGGATGTATTCCTAATCTGTGCAGCTAAAAATTCAATATGTGAACTGCTTAGGTAGCTGAGTGCATTAATATCAGTACAAATGAGCGCTGCAAGTTCTAATGATAGCAATTACTATTTTATCTGATACCTGGGTCTGTCTTACTGCTCTGAGAATTAAAAACAAATCCTCCAGTGGAGTCTTTTTTTTTTTTTTTTCCTTCCCACTCTTTATTGTGCTCATAAGTCAGGTTTTTAAACTGCTTCTGAAATAATCCTGTGGCTTGTGAAGCTTTTGTGTGGGGAAGGTTCTGTTACAGAACTAAAAACTGCTTATCCACTCTTTTCTAATGGGAAGGGGAATCTTTATTTTTTGGTGCCTTCACAAATAAGCAGGTTATTGTCCTGCGTGAAAAGCTGAACCCAGCTTGTTCCTGGGTGTAATAAAAACGTTCGAGTGCAACCTTCTAAATGCCCTCTGGTTTCTGTGGGATTAAGTGGATAATTCAGAAAGTAAAGGTCTTTCATGTCTTGAAAGGAGCATTTGTGAAAAACTGAGTGCATGGTTAGCCAGGGAACTGAGAAATTGTAATTCACTGCTAACTCATCTCTCAATTTTCACTGGGTTTTTTAATCCCAGTTTTTAATATTTAATATGGATCAACCTCATCCTTCAAACTCGTCTAAGTATGAAATGAGTGAAGGAGGAAAGTGAGAGATACAGAGAAAACTTTACCTGGTCAAGCTGTAACACTTGGGGACTGATTTCAGGTTGGGTTTTTTTTAAAGCAAGAGAGGGGAAGAAATTTTTCTTCGAGTGAACATAATGAAAATCTTCCATCATTTGTTCAAAACTTGGATATACTGTTGAGTTCCTGTATGCCACTTCTCAGGGGTTTCAGTGACAACAAAATGTGCAGACAGCTGGGACCTTCTGTCCAGAGGTCAATCTCTTGCCGGTTTTATTATTTTAACCTGGCTATTGACTGGAGTGGCTTCTGTCAAGAAGGTCGTGTTCCTTTTTGATTCAGGGCTTACAGTGTCCTCCATCTTCAGGGAAAAAAAATACAAGAAAAAAGAAAGAAAAGCACAGCCCTCTTTATATTTGATGCTGCAGCATTTTCTTGCCATGAGTTGAGAACAGCTATTGACACACCAGCCCATTAGTGGCTGCATTTCCATCCCTTAAGTGCAGTTCCAAAGCAGAATGATATCCTGGCATTCCACCCCAGGCCAGGAACCAAAGCCATTGTTGCTGGTTAAACGCTCATTTCCAGGGAATTGCCACTGCAGATTGTGCAAACTCACTGAAACTTAAGTACCACCTCTGGTTAGCTGGAAAAGGTGGCTCTTCCCTTAAATTCCGGGGTTAAATCGGCTTTGTGGTGAGCGGCTTGGAGGACAGGGCGTTCATTAGCTGGGACATTGCCTAATTGCAGCGGTTTGTGCTGCCTGCTTTGTTTGAGAGGCTGAAGTGGCTCTGATGTGTTTTTAAATTGTCCTTTGCCAAGTCAATGGGCGCTGATTTTCCTTCTCCGAGCTGAGCTCTGCCTGCTTTTGCCGAATTCAGTCCTTGTCCCTTCAGCCTGTGCTGGGACGTGGGGGAAAAACCTCCTCTGCTGTGGGTAAACACTGCTAATTCTGCTGGAATTCTTATTTGGGTTGCTTAAATACTTTCACACTCTGCCATGTTACATGCATTTTACTGCTTTTCCAAAGCAGTGAGCATTCAGTAGTGTCGTCCTCTGGTAATGAAAGCTTTCTCCTGTGATTGTGAAAAACTTGGCTGTTTTTTAGACTATTAGCCTTTCAAGTTGGATTGGAATGACATGTTGCCCCCTAAAAAAATATTAATTAAATGCTGCTTCTGTTGTTGGCTTGACCCAGAAGTGAGACCTGTGAAGGGTCCTGAGAAGCAAAGCTTTAGCTATTTTTAATTTAGTGAAAGATTTACTGAAAAACTGCTCTATTCCCACCTGAAGTCCAACAGCACAGGAAGCAGGGATTTATTCCTCCCAAGTTTTAGTTACAAATCTTTTGAAAGTCCCCACATATTTCTTTCCCTGTTTGGAGAGTGAAGCTCTCAAGTGCTGGAGATCTCTCCAGTAAAACTGTGCAGAACTGGGCTGGTCCAGTTCCCCAAAAGGGAAGAGAATTCTGTTCTTGCTTATCCTTCTTATCTCTAGAAACCTTTTCCCAGAGGATTGGATGGAAGACCTCAGTTAAGTGGGAAATGTCCTTTTTTTTCCCCTATGCACATCCATTTTTCCTCAGCCTGTTCTGATGCTCTTGAAGAGCATCTGGTTTGAAGCTATTGATTAGGAACTTGGGCTGTGTCCCGACAGTAATTCCTGCTTTGACATTGTAATTGTGCTTGCATCACCATTTTCTGGGGATTATTTTGGCAGCAGCAGTGTTTTCCTCTCCCATCCCTCCCTGGTGTGCACCATGCTAATTAGATCTTTAAATTAAGAACTTGTTGAGTGCTTCCATCTTCATTGACAATTCCAGCCCGAGGTATATTTCACAGACCTGTTTTGGTGGTACCTTCACTCACCATCTGAGAATTCCTTGGAAAAAAATTGTAGCACAGTTGCTCCTTTTGGCCCGGGGTGAGATCTGAGACCTCACATTGCTCATCTGCTCTTGGTGCTTCTCTCTCAGTATTTGAAGTTTGTCATGGTGTGTATTTTTATTTATCTGTGAATTTTGAGTGAATAAAAACAATCTCCTACCTGTTTTATTTGTAGGAATTGAGGAATGCTTATCTGCACACTGGAAAGCACCTTTTTAATCAACAGTTGGCTTTTTAATGCCCTGCTTGTTTTCATTTGCACTTTCCTCAATATCTTGCTTTTTCTTTGCACAGGATGCCATCACTCCCTACAAGGAGATCCTCCAGATGTACTGGGACAAAGTGACAAGCTTCGTGAACGCCCGCTGTGATGGACTCGAACCCTGGCAGCTCATTGGCTTGACATTTTCCTCCACCCTTGCAAGTGTGTGGCTGCATGGCTTCCTCTGCCAGCCTGAGAGTGAGTATTTGCCACGGGGGATTTTCTGACCGCTGCAGGGAGGGGAGGTGGCCCTGAGTTGTTCCTGGGCAGTGCAAGGAAATGGTGGAACAAGGACAAGCACTTGTTAAAACAGACTCTGCTGTCACCTAATACCAAACTCTCTTCTGAATTAAGCTCAAGGCCTGTCT
>VRYO01001366.1:24271704-24297501 GCA_009812075.1 Sialia sialis
CTTATATATGGACAAATCCCGTGCTCTACCCGGCTACGGGGAGGTGTGGCTTATAATTGTGAAATTACTGTACATGGAATGTGCTTCTGTCTCCTTCCCTTTCCCTTGTCTCTCCCTTTTTCCTTTGGCTAAACCATTTGCTTGTCTCAAGACTCTCTTGCCCAAACCCCAGGGAGATTCATGGAGAGCTGGGTTCCTGTGAGCTTAGTCACTGCTGCAGAGTGTCTGGATAATTCTTGGTTGTTTCCCTTCCTGCTGGGGGAGGAGATGTGGTCTTGATTTCATGTTGGGGGCGCCTTTCATCCTCAGAATGTAGTAGAGAATTGTATGTGATAGTGTGAGGATATTTTCTTCTTGTAAATTTTTTTTTTTTTTTGTATTTCCGGAGTATCTTCCTGTTTTGAGTGGTTTCTGATACTGGCAGCTCTTCAGTGAGCTGAATTCTGCAGAACCTGCAGTTTTCTCTGGTCCTGTGATGGCTTCAGAGGTGCATTTCAGTTCCCACTGGCTTTAGGGTTGCACTCTGGTGGCAGCTGGGTAAAAACAGCCAAGCTTTTAAATTGATGTCTCCTTCTGTGTCTCTGTTTCTCTTTACAGAGATGGGGGCAGGTGGACAGTGGGAATGTCAAAAGAGCAAATTGGAAACTTTTGTTCAGGACAGTTACCTTCCCAGCTAGTTTTTGTACTGTTGCACAATGTATTTTAAGTATGGACTAGCTCTTGAAAAATCTGTCTAGACTGTCAGAATTGTTCAGGAGTTTGCAGTCTTTTCTCACTGGGAAAGTTATTAATTACAGAGCGTGCACTCTGAGATGTGCAATGGAAATGTTATCATCAGGGCACTAACAAGTATTTACCACAGAATGTTCCAGTTAGTGTCCTTGGTAGCTTTTCAAATTGTATCTATGAATTGAAATGTATATGAAGTGTAAATAAAATTTGTAAGTCTTAAAATATTGATTTTTGAACTTGATTTAGTTATTTTTTTGTTTTTCCTGTAACTGCTGGGGGGCAGGTGGGACTGGGAAGGCATTTTTGGTGGCTGAAAAGCATCTGTGTCATCCTGATTTCATTCCTCCTTCAGAGTTACCTAAGGAGTTTGCCAGTGCTTTCATCAGTGGCTTCTCATTTGAGTCTTTGTGCTTGGTGGAATTTCTGCTCTTGCCTCTGTCCATTCCTTTTCCCTGAGTCATCTCCCAGTGCATCAAAGGGGGCAAACCCATGTCCTTTTGTGGCTGACATTGTCACAAATGTCTCTGTTCCCTCCTTTGGTTTGGTAGCCTGTTTCACACTGCTCACTGGTTTTGTTTTCGAGTAACTATTCTGCTTTGAAGAGGCAGGAAATGATAATAATTCCTTACCTTTAGCGAACACTGAAATCCCTCTTTTTCCTGCAGGATTCCACACGTGGGTGTGAATTCCTATGTAAGTAAGAAACAAATAACTGGTTCCTGTAGGTGGCTGCTGTTCTGCAGTCCAGATGTTTCCATGGCATGGTCCATCCCTCAAAACCTTGCTCTTGGATTCACTCATCTGTCTCACCATGTCCCCTGTGTTATTTCAGCTTGGATCAGGAAGGCTGAGCCTGGATCATGAGCTGCATGAGAAATTTCTTTTGTTTTTCTCATTTCTTATGTTCCTTTCTGCCTTTTGTCTTTCAGGTTTGATGTCCCGAACTAAAAAGCAGTTCTTCAAACTGCTGAGAAAAATGCCATTTGTAGGAGCTATGGTAAGTATTTCAACAAGTGCTTACAGGATTTTTCCAGGTCCTTGTTTCAACTCTCCTGGAGATTAGACAGTTCTGTGGATCTTAATGACCCAGGATATAGATCTGGAATGAACTTCTGCTGCCTCCTGGTTTAATGACACATTTCTACCCAATCTTTTTGTCATTGTGTCACTCCCATAGAAAGGGGGTTCACCTCTTTTTCACTTTTAAGCTATTTATATTAACCAAGAATGGGTGGACTCTCCAGTAACACTTTCTCATTGTTAGATTTTAAGAAAATGATTTTTGATTCTGGCAGAAGAGACAGGATTGCTGTTCTTCTGAAGCAGTGTGAAGTGTGAGACAAGGGTTTGGTGTGCAGGGTGGAAGGGTATTTATTTTAATCAAGCAGCTGGCCATGATCAGTTCAGGGCTCTGATAACTATGAGCAAAAGTTAGCAGAAAGATTTGTGTAAGCATTAAAGTGGCACAGTATCTGTGGTGTTTGGAAGCTGGTGTGGGGTGGGTTTTTTTTTTTTTTGTTTTTTTTTTTTTTTTGAAACCACAACTGTCAGCATGTTTTAGTGCGTTAAGGACCCAGGATGGAGAAATGCACAGCTGGGTTTATTTTACCTCATAAACGAGGGTATCACACTTGATTGCACTTCCTGCTGCTTGCTGTGCTGGTGTGTTTGCACATTGATTCCAGAGGTCAGGTCAGGTCTGTTCCAGGCAAATTTCTCCAAAGAGAGGAGCACAGAGGAATTTTTTTCCTTTTGCTGTGGAGGCAGAAGGAGTTCTGGAAGAGGCTGAATCTCCTCCCTGGCCTGTTAAATGCCCCAGATTTCACCTCCTAGCCTGAGTAGCCCTTGATCAGACAAATTCTCTCCTTGTGTTTCTTGCCTGCCTGTTGGAAAAGGACATTTTATACAATCCCTGTTCCCTTCTCAGGGCTAACACAGCTGCCCTGTGCCAGAGCACTCTGCATTATCCTGTGTCCTCCATCTGATCTTTGGTAAATTGATACCTGATAACTTGTCAGGTGCTCACAAGAGGCATTCCAATGTCCAAAAGTCAATATCCCAACACCTGCGCGCTGCCCGGAAGAAGAATCTTTACTTTGGAATGTGTTGTGAGAGGTCTGGGGTTTCCTGAGTGCAGGGTGTGGTTGAGAAGAAAGAAATCTCTGGCCTATGCCTGTGGTGGTGATTTATTGATTGTGTTCCTGTTTTCATGAGTTTCTAAACAGTGTGTGTGGTGGTAGAGGAGGCAAAGTACAAATGCATCTGAAGACCTCTACAAATTAAAAACTGTGACTTGAAAAGTTTGCTGGATAAAAATGCAGATTTTTTTTTCCTTGAGTTTTATTTCCTCAAGCACTAAGGAAAGGAGTGAGAGCTCCCAGTGGAGCAATTCCTTTCTGTTCCATCAACATCACAGATGTAGGCAGCAGGTCCTGTCCTGCACACACTCAGCAATTACTCAGAATTTGACCAGTGCCATTGTTTGATGGCTTTTATTTTTCTTTTTAGATTCAAAAGAAGATTGATGAAGCCTTGAATGATGTCACTTCCAGTTTATCCTTCCTGAAAGATGAAAAGGAATATATCAAAGCACTGCCAGAACAAGGCATGAGCCAGCATGAAGTGCTGCAGAAGATGAAAGAGTACAGCTCCAAAGGTGAGTCTGTACTGCAGCAGACAGCAAACATGACACTTCCTCTCTTAAATGAGTCCCAGCGACTCCTGCTCATGCTTTCAGCTTAAATATTTTGTCCCCTTGCAAATTTTTGTCTATTCTGGATGTGATTAAGATTCATGAGTTCTAATGCTGCATTCAGGTATTCAGGTTGAAATTCTGTTCCTTCCACAAGAATTCTGGGCTGATGGAGAGATGGGAGAGCTGAGGAGAGGAGAAATATGGAGGAAGTTCCCTTTCTGGATTGCATTTCTGAGCTGTTGTCTTGATGCTTGGCTTTTACCAGAAATGTGAAGTCCCAGAAAACACTCACAATCAAAAAAAGCAACTTCCAAGTGGGATTGTTAGGGAATTTCCAAGACTGTGACCTCAGTTAAGAGAGACAATGGTTTGTGCCTTGAAAAAACCTTTTAGGGAAGAGTGATGATGATGTTTTCCTGGCTTGAGTCCACACAAGCAGTATCTGACACTTCATTTGAGTTGCCCCTCTCATGTAAACATGTTCCCCCTGATTTGTGTGCCTGTTACTCCTAATGAGCAAATTTGGGTGACTTCCAGAGGACAAGATACAACTACACTGCTCCTATCCCAAATTTGAGAAAAACCTTGAATTTTCTGCTAGAACAATGCATCTGCTCCAAATTCAGAAACAGTTCCATGATTATCCTGGAACTGCTGTCTGTTGCTAATGTTGCTTCTGTCTGTCTGTTTTCATTATTTATTGTTTTCTTCCTTCACTGGGTTCTTTTTTCTAAAGTCCCCCTTACTTCTGCCTCCCTCCTCCCCAAACTCCCCTTTGGAAGTTGCCTGGAAGTACCAGTTTAGGTGAAATTTATTTGAGGTGTGGATTTTAGCAGTACAAACTTGGCCTTTCCATCTCTTCTCAGCTTAGAGTGGTGGTGGGTGCTCTTTGAAAGTGGCTTTACTATAGTGTCCAGTTGGTTGAACAGCAGTTTGGGGAGACTGCTGGGGATTAAGTGGATTATTTATTACTATAACTGCTTGCCCCAGCTGCATGTTGGTTATGTGCTGACTCTTTCTTTAGTCATCATTTACTTGCTGTTTGCTAAGTTCACACGGTGCCACACACACAGAGCTCTCCCTGGGCCACAAAACTCGGGGAAATCTCAAAAGCTGAGTCCTGCTCTGTGGAACTGAGGGGATTTTCCATGTGCTTTTCCACCCTGGCTGGGAATGGCTGTGTTTGTGAGCAGTGTGCTCTTCCCTCTCTTGCAGGGGATGTGCGCTGGCAGGATGGGAAAGTCTCTGGGACTGTGTACAGTGGTGAAGAGAAACTCACCCACCTGCTGGTGAAGGTAAAGTGCAAGCAGGCCAACTTTGCATCTTCAGGGTGACCAGAAACCCCTCAGAGCTGTTCCAGCATCCCAGGGGAAATAGGGAAGATCTAAAACTGAAGTCTGGGAAGGGGAATTAGTGGCAAATTGGGCAGTGTAACTTTGGCCATGTTTCCCTGTGAAACACCTCGTAGAGATAACTGGGATCTAATCAGATGAGGGGCACTTTTGAGTGAGAAAGTGATTAGTAATTACAAGTGAGCTGGAGACTGGTACTGCAGCAACTTTCACTGAGCAAAACTGAACTCTTCTCAGTTTGGGCATAATAGAAGCTTTGGGAAGTGTTTTTTGGTGTGGCTGTGTGGTCCAAATCTGAGACAATGGAGCACTGGCATGCTTCAGTGGTGCTTTGTGAGGTCTGTTTACCTGCTCAGGAACTTCTCCCTTTGAGAAGGCTGCAAAATAACCTAAACAGCCTAAAGGTTTGTTTTCAAGTACATCTCCTTCCAGAGTTGTTTTGCTAGAAAGGGAAGTCTGGCCCTCTTGCTCCTGGGAACAGCTTTTGTAGCAGCTGTAATGGGCTCTCTTTTGGTGGCTGCTGTTGCTGTTTTCTTCCTCATGTTGACATTTTCTGTGCCACTTTTGGGGAAACAAAGCTCAGCAGCCTTTCTGGAAGGGCCTCGTCTTGGATCACTTTGTGGAAACATTCCCTTTGTTTGTGCTGATTGTTCATTGGTTTGTTTTGCTGTTATTTTATTTAACATCCCTGCAGTTGCTTTTTGATCTGGACTGCAGGAGGTTGGGACTGGCCTGTTCCAGCTCTGTGAGGCCACAATTGTGGAATGAGCTGAAATACTGGTTTCCACAGGCACTTTTCTTGTGATGTGGGTGGGCATTTGTGCTTTACTGCCTGCTTCAGAACCCCCTCTTAATAGTGAACTCGAGAACAAGTTCTACTCAGTCATTTTTTCCCTGATTTGTGTAAAGCAATTGAGGGATATATCTTGTCTTTAAAAACAGCAAAATTATTAGTTCTGTCCTTACAACAAGAGATATTGCTGTGTTGTAGAATCACTCCAGAGGTCTGAATGCCTTAGGAAAACATTTCCTTTTCTTTATTTTACTCAGCTTCCCAGCTTGTGGCATTTACTTGCAGGAGCAGTTAATAATATTCTTACTGTAAAATGCAGCTAATTTGCTTCTACAAGTGCACATGGGGAGTTCTCAAAACCTCATCTGCATGTCTAACTTTCTGTTTTCTGAAGGTGTATGAAGAGTTTGCCTGGAGTAATCCTCTCCACCCAGATATATTCCCTGGTCTGAGGAAGATGGAAGCAGAAGTAGTGAGGATTGCCTGTACCCTCTTCCACGGCGGGCCCAACTCTTGTGGTGCTGTAAGTAGCCTGTCTTCAACTGCCTCCTGAACATTTTGGGTATTTTTGACTTTAATAAGCACAAATGTGCTGTCCAGATGAGCATGAGGGTAAGTTCATTCTGGTGTATCCCATGCCAGCTGTGTGGAAGTTGCTTAATTCCTCTTCTTGGTGAAGCTTTATGGGAAATAATTTCACTCAGAGAAACAGTTCTCTAAACAAGACCGTTTACTTCAGCTTTTTTTCCCCCACTCTGAAGTGACACAGGCTTGATGACAGTTGGAAAAGACAACTGGTGTAATGCTTGGCTAGATGTCAGTGGGGAATTGTGAACACAGAAGTGTCACTCTGAGAAGCTCCCCTCAGTTTTAGTCTCTGAACTGGAAATCTGTGAGCCTGCCAGATTGCTGAGCTCGGGGACAAGGCCAGCTGGCTGGCTACTCACCAACAAGCAGGCATGGCATGGATTGTCAGCTGTCCAGCTGGAAAGCTGCATTTCCAGGCTCCTTTGGCCTTCCAGTGCAAACCTGTTTTACAGCCTTGATAAAATTCCCAGCAAGAGTCCAAATGTGTGTTCTTAAACTGATGCTTGCAGTGTTGACACGAGAGCTTAGAAGCTGAGCTGGCCTTGAGTGAGCTTTCCCTGTCGGCTGGAGACTTGCCTGTGGAGCTTTGTAGAAGGTGTAGTTGGGATCAGACTCCCAGTGGGATTGAAGATTAACTCAGCTGTGTGGGAGTGCAAAATGTGATTGCCTTGGAGAGGAGGAGGTGACACCCTCTGACCTGACTTTGCTTCTTAGGACTGTATTCCTTGTACCACCTTCAAGTTTAGAGGAGGTGTCTCTTTGCTTATAAAAACTGTTTCACCTCACCTCAGCTCCTTCCCAGCTTGCAGTGCTGAGAACACCAGGGAGATTATCTCTGAATAATGGAATATCCCTGGAGTGGGGCATGCAGCTGTTGGAACTCATTCCTATCAGCAGTTGGGACATAGCTGATCCAGAGAGCTGTGTGCCTCTGATGGGTGTTACATAAAACACGATGTGGAAGGGTCAGCCTTGGCCTTGGCTGCTCTCCCACTGAAATGGAAAAGTGGAATTGCCTAAGAGAAAGTCAGAACAGGTAAAAAACTGCTGCAGCCAAAGTGAGAACTGCACAAATACGCTCTGGGGAATCCTGCTTTTCCTTCTGTCCTCTCTCTCCTGAGGATGGTGCCACAAAGCAAAGGGGGAAGTGCACAGCCTGTTGTGGAATTCTGTCCTGGCTGCTTGAGCACTGCCCCATTTGCAGGGAGAAGGGGAGAGCTGGAAAGTTGATTGGGTGGAAACTGAAGATTAATTGCATCCCTGTAATTATCATGTCTGAGTGAGTGTTTCCAGTGAACTTCTTGTCTTCCTCCCACCGCTCTTCCTGAGTGTGAAGTGCCCAGAGTTGCTGATCACTGATGGAGAGATGTGGGTGGGTACATGGAGGTCACATGCTCTCTAAGTAGTTGGGCTCAAAGACTTCTCTTATTTTCTTTTGTTCTCTCCGGCACCGAATTAACACTTGAGAATAATTTCTGAAGGCTCGGACAGTTACAAACTCAATTTAAAAAGGCATTTTTTTCAGAATGATGATTTGCTTTCTGCTGCAGCTAGTGCTGCAGTTACACTTCTGTAACTGGTGAGACTGTAAAGCAAACAGGTTTTAATGCTAAACCAGGGAAGGTGCAATGCTCTTGAGTTTTCTTTCATCTGTTTAAGAAGGGCTGCTGGCTCATTCTACTGAGAATGGTTTGCAGTGTTGAAATTCAGAACAACTGCTTTTTTCCTCCCAGAACTTCCTCACTGCCAGCTCTGAAAGGCAGAGTGTCATAGTGCCAGGCCTCTCTCCACTGGATTTACTAACCTGATTTAAGCAGCAAGGACCACTTGGCCAATTTGTTGGTGTTGGTGGTGGTTCCTGAAGGCACATGGAATTAATCTGTGTTTCTGGAGAGGGTGTCTGCATCTGTGCTGCATGAAAAGCACCAGAAAGTTTCTGCCTGGACTTCTCAGTGAGGCAGTTTCACCTCCTTTGTGCTCTGATTTCCATGGCACACTGCAGAGCAGCACTTTATGGGTGTAATATTCTGCTGCTCAGTCTGGGAACAGCAGCCCAGTGACACATCCATGCTGTTCCCAAGGTTTTCAGCAGCCTGGGATCTCTGTGTGGTCCTGCCCTGTGTCATGTGGACTCCTCCCTCAGCAGCATCTCTGCGGAGCTTCCTCTTTGAAGCTTTTTGGTGTGCTTCATAAATGCCGAAATGAAACCTGTCTTTTTTACATTTCTGAATGTTAAATCAGATGAGCAGCTTGCATTATTTACAGGAGCCGTGTGGGCTGTAATCCTCCTTTGTTGACATGGGCATAAAAGCTCTAACAATGCCCTGGTGGTTTGGTGGGGTTCAGACATGCCTTTGCCTTAAATTGCTCTGAGGGATGTTTCAAGTTTTTAAAAGTAATAATTTTCAGCAGTGGATGGATGCTTCCTATTTCTCACTAATTACTGCTATTGTTCTTACTTTAATTGTGTTATGCAAGAGCAAAGAGACAGGAATTGGTGAGTTTGGGCGCCTGGAAAGATTCTAATCACGTTTTCGCAGTGATTTGGAAGGACTAATTAAGCTCAGCTCTTAGGAGCAGGGGAGTTTGTTCTTGTGTGATGTGTTCATGTTCACAAGGTGCTTTACTTTGCAGTGTTGGCTGTGTGGATTTCCCCTGTAATTTGAGGAGAAATCTCCACTTTTATGCAAGATGCAGTATTTTTTTTTTTCAAGTAGCTTTTTGAACTTTGAAAAGAAAAGGGCAGCTTTGAAGTGTAGGGAAAAATTCTGTGTGGGTGACTTGTGAGTATTTGATGTGGATCTCTCTGTGAATTCTTTTCCCATTTATTCTACAGCTGAGGACAGGAGAGAAAAGGCAAAATTACCAGATGCAAGCCTAAACCTCCTATAGAAACCCATTTTGTCTCTTCTCCCCAAATTCTGTGGCTTCCAAACTTTGGCTGCGCTTTTGAAGTAGGGAGATGTGAGTGATGTGTCTTGAGGGGGGCTTAAACTGTGCAGATCTGTCAGATTTTATCTGTGGTGATGAGCAGGTCACCTTGAGAGACACAAGGTGTGGAATTTACAACCTGCAGGTTTCCAGGGGTTTTATGGGAGGCTGCCTTATGACCGTGCAGTGGGTTGTGGTGTGGTTTTTAACTCTGCCCTGGAAATAATTTGTAGTTTGCTTTTCTTTTTTTTTTTTTGATATTCATGGGGTGGTCAGCTTTGTCTCCAGGGTCTGAATGGACATGTTTCTTCAGGTGAAAATGGAAGCCAAACTTTAGAGACCATGAACCAAGTGGTTCTTTAATGTCTGACAGTTTGACAGTGGAATATTCCAAGATTCCAGCTCAAATAAATCCTGGAATAGGGACCATATCTCCTATTGCTGTTGTAATGTTGAGGTTCCAGAGCACTGGGATTTGGAGGGAGGGAGCAATGGAAGTGATACACTGAGTTTGGAAAGCAGGAGGGATATTTATTCCCTGTGCTCTCCTCTCCCATTTGCAAAACAAACAAATCAAGAACACAAAATGTCTGTTTACTTTCCCTGTTCCCCCACTCTTTGAAGCTAGTGCAGGGGTTGCAGAGCTGCTGCAAACAGTGCCTGTTTCCAGCCCCTTTTCCCCATGGCATATCCTGAGCCTGTGGACTTTGATGGAGGGGACAGAAGAATGTGTGAGAGCCCTGGGCGGGTGCTGAATCACCGCGCCTTGGCACTGGGCAGCTTGGATCCTGTGACACTGATTCAGGCTCTGGCTGCAGCAGAACGAGTTTGCTGTCAGTGGCTAAGCTGACAGAGCCTCCTGTAGAGGAGCAGGCTCCATCCACAGGTATAATCCATGTGGACCAAGAGGATTTTGCTGTTGTTTGCTGAAGGTGATGCTCCAGGCTCGGGCACTTCTCCGTGGTGCAGACTCAGGATGTGCTGATTTAGGAAGATGAGCTGGCTGAAATTTGGCTTTTTGGGGTGGATTTTCAGCTGTGTGGTTGTCTAAATGCCTGGAAAAAGGATCCCTCCTGATGCCTCTTCCTTACCCTGCACGTGACTGACTGCTGACAAGTATTGGCTCTGACCTGCCACAAACTGTGTGTGGCTCAGCATTTCCATGCAGAGGGTAAAGCCAGACTTTGAGGAAAGGCTTGTTACATGTGAAGGCAAGATGTTGGTGCTTTGGTGTTAGGATTGAAATGGGAATAAAACTATAGAGAGGCTGCTTTTTCAAGAGCAGATTATCTAGGTGAGCATAGGGAATGCTGCCCAACGAGGAGCAGCCTAGTTCAGTAACACAAATCCCAGGATCCCCATGTCCTTCCTAGCAAGTTTTCACAATCATTACCCTAAGCAGTGTTGCAAGGATAGGCACGGATATGCAATAATCCCATTCCTCTTCTCCCACCCAGTAAGAAGGCAGTCTGCCACCAGCTGGGTTTTGTTTTTCCCCAAAGGTAATCACAACCTGACAGACCTTTTCATAAAGGGCATTGGGAAGTGAGTGGCACAGCCCATAAAACCCTTAAAACATTGTGCTCCTGCTGCCATCCATTTGCTTCACAGTTAATGCGCTGATGTCTTTATCCAGTGTGGAGCTCTGTTAGGTTTTATCTCTGACAGCTGTTGCTTTTAAACATCCCCCCAAAAAGCAGGAATTGTCTGTGGTGTGACAGTTGCTTCCACACTGCCTGTGGCAGCAGCTGCTGCTGGCTTGGGTTGTGTTAGGAACAAATCCTGGCAGGCTGTGAACTTTGTTCCTTATCTCTGTACTTCATGTTTAGTCATTGTCACACGCTTCTTGGCATTTTCAGGGTTTGCAGCCATGTCAGCAGGGAAAAAACAAAAGAAAACCCAAACTTAGAAATGTCATAAGGCATACAAATGTGATTGGGTCCTTTTTATGTTTGTTTTTGAGGGGGAAGAGGTTAAAAGGGGAACTTGAGGTTGGTTCAGCAGATCTGAGGAGCAAAATTTGTTCTCTGTAAGCAGTATAAGTAGATTTTGATTCTTCATTTTCCTGAACCCCTCTATAAGTGTCCCAGCTACCCCATGTCCTCAGGCTCTGGCTCACCTAGTCAGTCAGTCCTGCAGGCTGCTTGACAAACCAACCTCACATTTTCCCAGGTTAAAATTTTACTGGGGGAGGTTGTACCCAGTGTCCCCTGCGTGCCAGAACTCATAAAAGCTGATTGCAAGAGACCTCTCACTTGAGGAAGTCCTTCCTGTAAAGAGTTTAATTTGTGTATTTGCACCAGCTCTTGAGTTCAAGTATGCAGTAGTGAACCTGTGTGTGCCTTGCTCTCTTCCACCTGCTGATGCAAACCCTGTGAAGAGGGTTGGAACAGGAGGGTTAGTGGGTGGTGTGGATGCTGAGGGACTGGCTGGGGAGAGGAATGCACAAATTCCTCCTGGTATAAAATTTCTTGTGTCCCTGAGGGCTCACAAGCTCTAATGTTGAACAGACCTGGGCTGGTCTCAGCAGAAAGCAGGTGGGAGAGAGCTCCAAGTCCTGCAGCATTCCAGGTTCTGGGAAGGTTTTGGAGCTCTGTGCCTTGGTGTGGCACTGTTCCAGACCTAATAAACCCTGCTGGACTTCAGCTGACTTAACACAGAACCAACTTCATTGTTTCCATATGCGTGGCATAATTAATCTGTAATGCAGATAAACAATCCCCAGGTAATCAAGAGTTTAAGTATGAGTAGTTTTGTGAGGGGATGTGACTGCTGGGCTCTGGAACGCTATACTTTTTTGTTTGTTTTCCCTTTCCCCCATCCCATTTAAGTAGAGGATTCAGCATTTAAATGTGCATTTTCAAGCTGAGTGTCAGAAAGCTGCCTTGTGCTGTTCAGTGACTTCTGCTGCCCTTTAAATCCTGAGTTGTCCTGTACACCTCTGAAGCAGAGGCAAGAGATGCTGTGCTTACATCCGCTTCCTGCTTTCCCCTCCTGCAACACCCATTGTTATTTTTCCTTATTTGCTTCTCTTCTGGTGACAGATGACATCTGGGGGGACTGAGAGCATCCTGATGGCCTGCAAGGCATACAGAGACCTGGCTTATGAGAGAGGCATCAAACAGCCAGAAATGTGAGTGGTGCCACCACAGCTTCTTCCTTTGGGGGCTGGTGGGATTTGCTGGACCTCAATAATCCTTCATTTCATAGCTCATTAACCTATTCCTTGTCCATCTCTGTCTGGAGGAGAGAAACCTGTGTGGAAAGGAGAGTTGAAAAGCACAGCAGCCTGGGGGGCACAGGTGTTGCTGGGGGCTGTGCTGAGCAGCTGTGTTTTGGCAATACCTGTCTGCTGCTCTAGACAGCCTGCTCTGATCAGCTCTGCTCTTGAGCACAGATTGTCAGCCCCTTTGAAGTATTCGAGGGGTTTGATTTATTCAGATCAAAGAAGGCTTAGCCTTCTTCTTAGCCAGCTCTGAGGCTGGAGTTGGGCTGATTGGAGCTCAAATGGGGAATTGTGCTAGTCATTACACTGCTAATAGAGGATTTGCTGTCTTTAATGTGCTGCCTCTTTTCTGGATGGTGCATGGAAAATATTTCTCTGGTTAATTGCTTTGAGGGGAAAATATAAAAAGAAACACTCGTGGTTCTTTTCTTCCCTTTCTGACATCTAAGGCTCTGATAATGATATGAGGCCTCAGAAAACAGGGTTAATTAAGGCTGTTCTGCCACTGCCACTCAAGATGGGAGACAGCAAATGTTATATTAATTTCATCTGTTCCTTTTCCAGGTTGGTCCCAGTGAGTGCCCACGCAGCCTTTGACAAGGCAGCACACTACTTTGGGATGAAGCTGATCCAGATACCACTGACCAAGGCCATGGAAGTGGATGTTCAGGTATCACTTTAGTTTCTCTCTGTGAGGAAATTAATATTGCACAGCAACTAGGCAAGAAATCTGCCTGTCCAGGTAGTGAGTCAGTGGATAAAGAGGGAGGAATGCTTTCTGGAAACAATGAAAAACAGCACAAGTGCCTGTCATTGCAGATGAAACTGTTTTTGAATTAGCTGGATGTTATCCCCTTGTCCTGTGGGATTCATTTAGACTCAGGTAATTTGTGTATTTCATAAGTAGGGTGAACAAAAATATTATGATATTTCCAAGTGGATGAGTGGTTGTAGCTCACTGCTTTCCTCTCTGTACACTTTTGTGCATTGGTTTTTAAGACCAGACTCTGCACTTTCTCACTCTTTATCTTTTTTGGCAGGATGGCACTTGGTAAATTGGAATGTGAGCATCTTCTCTCTTTTAATCTTCAGGCAATGAGGAGAGCTATCTCGAGGAACACAGCCATGCTGGTCTGTTCTGCTCCCCAGTTCCCACACGGAATTATGGACCCCATTGAAGAGGTGGCAGAGGTAGGACACCCCTACCTGTAGGAACTTGTGTGTTGTAGCAGTAAAGCCAGCACAAGAAGAGTAGAGGGGTTCCAGGAAGCAGTGAATTTGTTGGGGGAGATCCCACTGTCTGGGAGGATATTACTGTCCTCAGATGAGCTCAAATGTAGGATGCAGCTTGGGAATGAGGGGGTATGTGTGACAGTGAGACCAACCAGAAGTGCTCAGTCTTTGCTACCTGAAAGGAAAGAACACCTCAATGGCTCAGAGCTGGTGAAAAGGCTTTGATTTAGGGCCTGCTGGTTGCAGCAAAATTGGTGTGGAAGTCTGAGGAATGTGTGGAGGGAGTAGGAGTCAAAGGGCTGGGATCTTATTTTCTGAACACACCTCTTGATTTCTTTCCTTTCTGTGCTCCAGTTATTTATTTTGTATGTGACCAGCCAGAGCCTCTGACCTTCTGTTCATTTGGCTCACACCCTTTTACTTTATTATGGATACTCCTTTCAGACAATGTTGCCACATTCCTTTGGCAAACACAGCAAACTACCGAAATGCAAGGTTGTTTTTCCTATGTGTGGAAGGCAGGAAAATGCATCCCACGAACAGCCAACCCTTCCACATTGCCTGACTTGAGAGTGGTGTGATGTTCTCAAAGGGTTCAGTGGACGTTTAACTGTGAAATGCCAAATATATTTTGATGCCTGGAGTTTGGGTGCCATGTAATTTTGTTCCCTGATCTCTTGTTCACACACAGCTTGCAGTGAAGTACAAAATTCCCTTCCATGTGGATGCCTGCCTGGGTGGATTCCTTATTGCTTTCATGGACAAGGCAGGGTTCCCCCTGAAGCGTCCCTTTGATTTCCGTGTGGAAGGTGTGACCAGCATTTCTGCTGACACCCACAAGGTGAGGACAGGGGAGGAGGGTCTTCCAGGGCTTTCATTTTTGGGGTGTGACTCCTGTTGCTGTCCTGGCCTTCAGGCATTTCTTCCCTGCTCTGTGGAAGAGCACTGAGGTGCAGGGAATCTCTGGGTCCCAGCCCAGCAGGGGCTGCTCTGTTCAGGTGCTTTGTGCAAAGTACAGAATCACTCAGGTTGGAAAAGACCTCCAAGATTGAGTCCAACCTGTGATTAGTCCTCACCTTATCAACCAGACCAGAGCTTTGAGTGCCACATCCATGAACACCTCCAGGCATGGAGACTCCACCACCTTCCTGGGCAGCCCTTTTTCTCCCTTCCACAAAGAATTTTCTCCTGACTTCCAGCCTGAGCCTCCCCTGGTGCAGCTTGAAGCTGCCTTCTCTTGTCCTGTCACTTGTTTTTTCTGAGCAGAACCTGACTCCCACCTGGTTCCACCCTCCTGGCAGGGAGTTGTGCAAAGCCAGAAGGTCCCCCCTGAGCCTCCTTTTCTCCAGGCTGAGCCCCTTTCCCAGTTCCCTTTCAGTTCGCTTCCCTGGACACGCTCCAGGGCCTCAAGGGCCCCCAGCACAGAGGGACAATCACTGCCCTGGTCCTGTTAGTCACACTGTTCCTGATCCAGGCCAGCTGCCGTTGCCATGTGGGTAATACATGGTGGCTCATGCACAGCCACTGTCACCAGCATTCCCAGGCCCTTTCCAGCCCCTCTGCCCCAGCCTGGGGCTTGCTGTGTCCCAAGGGCAGAACCTGGCACTTCGCCATGCTGAACCTCTACCCATGGATCCAGCCTATCCCAAGCCCTCTACAGAGCCTTCTGCTCTCCAGCACATCAACAAATGGGATCTTGGTTAGGACCTGGATGCATTCCTGTGCCCTCTTGCTGCTTTCTAACCCTTTCTGTGCCCCTTGCAGTATGGCTACGCTCCCAAGGGCTCCTCGGTGGTGCTCTACAGTGACAAGGAGTACAGGAAATACCAGTTCTTCATAGCCCCAGACTGGCAAGGAGGAATTTATGCCTCCCCCTCCGTGGCAGGCTCCAGGCCTGGTGGGATCATAGCTGCATGTTGGGCAACCCTGCTGCACATCGGAGAGTCGGGCTATGTTGAGGCTACGAGGAGGATCATTAAAACAGCTCGTTTCCTCGAATCAGAGTACGTGGGTGTCTCAGTGTTTGGATCCTGTCTTTAGCCCTCCTCCCAAACTGCTTTTCCTTTGTTTTTCCCTGGTATCTGCTGAGGGGGACCTGCTGGGCAGTTCTGGGAGAAGATTTGTGCTTCATTTATTCAGCTTGGCTTTGAGAGTTCCTTCTGCCTCAGCTGTGGCTGAAGGGGAATCTGGAGGGAGGACAAAAGAAGGGTTATACTCTCCTTGTTGGGGTGTAAAAGCTGATTTTCTCTGCTTTTCTGTCTTCCCTGTTTTCCATTTCTTCTTGAGTTTATTTGACTTCAGGGTATGTAATGACCCAGGTCCCCTGGCAAGTCCCAATGGCTCAGCCTGGCTGTGTGATTTTTGGGTGGGAATGTGGAATGTGCCGGCATCTGTTCCCTTCTGTAGCTTTTCCTTTAAGACTCCAGCTGGGTGGACAGAATGTCTAAACCCTGTAACCCTGATCAGTCATTTATTTTCTCCTCCTTCTTTTCAAGGTTGAGAAAAATTGACAGCATCTTCATTTTTGGGAAGCCAGAGGTGTCTGTCCTCTCCATTGGCTCGGACACTTTTGACATCTATCGACTATCTAATTTTCTAGCTGCAAAAGGATGGAACTTGAATGTCCTACAGTTCCCACCAAGGTGAGTGTGTGGAGACCAGGGAGTGATGTATTTAGCCAGGGTATGCAGGATGGTCAGCTTCAGGCCGTGCAGCTCTTGAGATTTGCTGAGTACTGTTGTGCATAGCTGATAAATTGTACGAAGAATTTTCCTCTGCAGAGCAGGAATTACTTTTGTAATTGCCATTATACAGCACTGAGGATAAAGTACTGGTAATTTTAATGAGCCTGGCAGAGGACATACCTGAGGCTCCCTTTCTATTTACCTCAATCTAATGCAAGCAGAAAAATACAAATAACCAGGTCTCTATCTTATATTTAGTTAACTGAGTGTTTGTAGATTGATATATTTATTTTTACTGTCTTCCTCCTGCCCACTGAAGATAAAGGAAATTAAAACAACAGTGAAGGGCTGATCATTTTCAATGTAAAATTAATATTTGTCAGAGACTTTCAAGTCTTAAGTGGGAAACTGGGCTTTTGTTGTCAAAAGGGGCCAGTGCTCCCAGATGCAGCTGCACTGAAAAAAATTTTGAGTGGCCATGTGAAGCAAAGTCCAGAGAGCCTGAGGTGGGTGCTTCCTTCTGCTGATGGCTTAGGAGCTGCAGAGGAAGGAGAGGGAAAGGATGGCAGGGGTCACCGTGCTTGCAGGCAGCTGCGTTTTTCTCACCAGAGGTGCCTGGGATGAGGTGAGAAACTTTAACCTAATTGTGAAGTAAGGAAGGAAGAAGGAGCTGCAAGCATTTTGCAGGGATTACCCTTAGTGGGAATGCTGTTTTAAGGAGATCCACAGCTACCACAGGCTCAGAAGGGCTCAGCTGCTGCTGGGTGCTCAGAAAACGTGGAGCAGTGTGTACTGGAGATGGTTAATCCCTGCCCTCTGCCCTGCCTGCCCAGCATCCACCTCTGCATCACGCAGCTGCACACCAAGCCCGGCGTGGCTGAGCAGTTCCTGAAGGACGTCAGGGACAGCATCCAGGACATCATGAAGGATCTCAACGCCAAGACCACCGGCATGGTGAGGAGGCCAGCACGTTGTGAGGGCTGTGTGGGTGTTGAGGGTGTTTCTCCTGTGTAACAGCTGCTCTTCTCTCTTAGGGAGCCATCTATGGAATGGCACAGTCCGTGCCGGACAGGAGCTTGGTAGCAGAGATTTCCCAGGCGTACCTGGATGGCCTCTACAGCACGGATGTTCCCAGCAGTGAAAAGCACATGAACGGCTCTCCTGGCCACCACTGACTGCAGTGCAACAATCTGTGCCTTGCCAGCCAGCACTGGGGTGGTTCCAAAGGTTTTCTAGGCAAAGAGATTGCAGTTCCTACAATTGCAGGTCTGAGGGTGGCTTGATCTGGAAAGATTCCTCCCCTGTCTTAGTCTGTTCTGAAATCTGCATTGTTTTCATGTCCAATTTCAGTTTTAGGGCTTTTCCTCCCTCCCCCTGCCTGTTTTCATCACAGCTATTGGTGGTGAATTGAATGTCCATTCCACAGCTCCAAATTCCTCAGGTATTCTGCATGTCACTTCATTCCTCAGCTGTTGTTTCTCCTCAGACCTGGTATTCAGCCAGTGTCCAGCCAAGTGTTAAATTTGAGTTCTCACATTGTGTTCCACGGCTCCAATCTTCCCAGAAGTTGATGGTAGACAGCAAAGGGGAAATTTTGTGTTCTCTTGAGTATTCCTGTAAGCTGCTGCATTTAACAGACCGTGCTGGGAGCCTTATATCTGTGTAATGCAGAGCTGATAAATTGACAGAGGGAAGGTACTCACTGCCTCCTTTTGAAATCCCCTCTGGAGATCTCAGTGAGACTGCAATCAATATCTGCTGAGGGGGAGGAAAAAAGAACAACACAAAATCCTTTTCTGGAATCTCTTGAACAGCAGCAGAAATAGAAACCAAGCGGGTGTTTAGGGAGAGGAACTGGATGGTACTGAAAACCCCGGGTACATCGCGGCTGTTTTGCTCCCCTGCCTCTTGTAGAAGACAGGCATTGACCACCCAGGAGTGCTGTTTTCCCTTGCACAAATCTGGAGGGAGGTGCAAAGCTCATTTCACTGTTAAAAACTTGAAGGTTTTACACTGTCCCCTCACGATGCTGTCGCAGAGCCAGCCAGGCCCTGGCCGGTGTCACAGCCAGGGATGTCGCACGCAGACGGATTTTTTTAACCGCGGTCTTTTAGTATCAAAAAAGTGACTTTTGTAATAGCAGTAATCTCAGCTCTTTGCACTGATTCTTTTAAGGCACATTCTCAAAAGGGCATTCACCATTGTGCCTTGATGCTTCTCTGGCTTTTTTTTTTTTTTTTGTGGCACGCCAGGGACGGTTGGAGGGTTCAGCTGTTTGACCACGACCTCGGTTGTGGTCGTTTCTTTATGGTACTAATTCTGAAAACAGACCTCAAAAGCAGGCTGGCCTCAGAGGAAGCACCCTTGCCTGTTAGGTAGGATAGGAGTTGTAATGAGCCAAGTCCCTTCACAGTATTACAGAGATGCTGGGAGAAGCTGAGGAAAGGATGCAGCAAGTCAGAGGTGTTCCAGCCTTGGGCATGTGGCTCAGCCTTCCTATTTTTCCCTGCTGTTCTTAGGGTGAGAGAGTTTTCCCAGCATAGCCTTGTGAGGCTGTTGTGGCCTCGAGGACAAGCCAGAATCTCTCAAGTAGTGTTGGAGTTACTCCTGCAGGGCTTTCCCATGTTTCCTCTCAGCTTTTTGCATGGAGCAGAGAGTTTCCCAGGCAGAATCCCACATATGGGTGAAGACTTCATGCTGTGTCTGCAGAGTCCTCTGCAGGGCATCTGAATCTCTCTGCTGTAGCCTGAAGCCAGGGAATTTTAAGGAATGAGAAGGTCACTGACCAGCTCCTGCACAAACCAGCGCAGCTTTGTGCCCAGCCACTGTGGGAAGGATCCTGGCTTTCCAACAGCTTTATTCCCTGTGCTAGGAGACACATTTTGGCCATCTGCCCTGAGCTTGATGACTTCATGCAAGTCTCTGAGCCCTTTTGAAATCATTGAATTGCCTGAGAGTCTCTTGATGAGAGAGAGACTGTCAGCTCTGGCAGTTTGTATTGGACCTATTTGTTCCCTCAAGGTATTGCCAGTATGACCATTACTGTATCCCTGAGTTTGCAGTACTTTGGAGACAGTCTTCAGGGTCTGGCTACTGTGATGGTTCTCTTTGGAACCGAGATTTAACAAAACAAAAAAAAGGGAGGTACTCTTTTTGTTTCTGCTTTAAAAGAAAGAAGGGGTGGATTGGGGTGGGCTGAAGGAGAGCCAGTCTCCCTTCTCTTCCTTCCCTGGTTGCATTTTCCTCCCAGGAAGTAGGTGGATGTAACAGATCAGTGCTCCATTTCACATTTTTGGATATATTTGAAGATGTTGTTTGTAAGTCAATGTATTCTATTCCGGGCTTTGCTTATTAATAATATGTGTGGGTTTAATTGTTCCATGTGTATTTGTCCTATACTGTAAATGTAATCCTGTGGACAGGAACAGGCCACTGTAATTCCCTGGTGTGTACTTTTTATTCATCCTTGCCACCTAACATGTAATCTGCATCTACTTTATCATGCCAGATGGTCTTGGAAAAACAGATTTACAGGCTGTATGATTGTTTCAAAGACAAACAAAAAAAAAAAAAGAAGAATTTGAACTGGATTATGATCTGAAACTGGACGGTACTTTTAGACCTGGAGGGATCCTTGCCACTGTTAATTCCTGCGAGATTTTCAGGTTTTCCAAGCGGGACACTCAATCTGTTGCTTGTACAAAGCACTCTCAAGGGATTCACCTGTTCTTAGGTACTAGAATGAAGAATATCCAATGGGATGGACCAAGAAGAGATGTGTGTTTTCATGCCATGGATTTCATCTGCACTTTTCTGATGACTTGGGGGAGAGGGGAGCGGAAGGGTTGCGTGCCACACAATAATACCTTGCCCAATAAATCCACAAGGACTTTTTAATGGACAAATGGGATGAGTTGATTTCTGATGACAGTTTTCTGCTTTGCTTTGACTGTCAAACTGGAGCCTGAAATAGCTGGAGAGCTGGTGAAAATGGGCCTGGTTTGTATTAAAATGGTGCGTTTAGCTATCTGTGCTCACTGAACTCTTGTTTTTCTGCTTGTTTGAATGAATGGGGACATGTTGTTCCTGGAATTTGCTCATGCACAGCCTGGTCTGTGGCAGGGAGGATGGTTTATGAACCTTACTAACTCTGCCTGAGGGCTGCTCTGTCCTTCTGTCAAAATGAAGGTGGTGTCCGTGTCTGCATCTTGTGTGTGATGTTCAAGGATGCTGGAAGTTGAGCTATGGATTTTCTATTAATACTTTGTAGAATGTTAAAGGGTTAAAAAAAGGAAAAAAAGACCTCAACTGGGTGTTTGTAGTGTTTTTCCTTAGACTGGTGCTGAAAGCAAATCCTGCTGGTTTCACATGAGATTGTTCGTTGTACCAGTGAAGATCTTGTGCCACCAAATCCACCCACATCCTCTTTTTGGGAAATACTCCCCCCTACAGCCTGATGCTGGGCTGCTTTTGTGCCTTTTGGTTGTGCTTTGCCTGTGTTGGTGCCTTGGCTGTGGCACAGCTGTGGTTTTACACAAACAGTTTTCTCCTTCCCTGGCTTTGATCATCTCCTTTGTCTCTCAGACCCCAATCACTCTGAGGTGAAGTCACCTGCCATTTCTGTGTGAGCTTTTTCTGTGGCAGAAGCACCTTCTTGAGAGCAGTCAGGGCAGTACCTTGGGAAAACCTGTTGGTGTCACTTGATCAGTGAGGCCTCTTTCCAAAGAGCCATTAGGTTAAACAAGATGTTTATTGTAAACATTTTCACTTGGTGCCCTACTAAAGGCTGGCTCCACTCGGGGTGAGACCACAGTGCCTGATGTAATACTGCTAGACAGGGGTTACAGCAATGACAAACTGCACAGCACCTTACAGAGAAGCCAGAGGGTTCACAAAACATGTTGTAGGCAGAAGGCACATTCCAGGAGGTAAGGAGCAACAGCAGGGGCTGGATGGGGGCAGGCTCTGGACAGATTTACTGGTGCAGCGGTGTAACTTGACTCTGGAAGGACATCAACCTGTTGGAGTGAGTCCAGGGGAGGCACCAAGATGATCAGAGGGGGCTGTGAGGAAAGGCTGAGAGAATTGGCATTGTTCAGCTCAGGGAAGAGAAGCTTTGTGGTGACCTAAGTGCAGCCTTCCAGTACCTGAAAGAACTGACAAGAAACACAGAGAAGGACTTGCTGTCATAAGAGGATGAGGGGGAATGGATTCACACAATGTTTGGATGGGATATTGGGAAGAAATTCTCCCCTGTGAGAGCAGGTCCTGGCACAGGGTGCCCAGAGGAGCTGTGGCAGCCCCTGGATCCCTGGCAGAGTCCAAGGCCAGGTTGGATGGGGCTGGGAGTGACCTGGAACGGAGGGAAGTGTCCCTGCCCAGAGCAGGGGGTGGAAGGAGGTGATCTTTAAGGTCCCTTCCCATCCAAACCATTCTGTGATTTTATAAAAGGGACGATTTTAGTTAGACTCCTGGTAAGAGTCTCAGCAGTTGGGGCTGTGGGATCACATGGCTAAGGCAGGGTGGAAGGATGGAATTTGCAGGATCAGAGATGGATACAAGCACCCTGAGAAGTGCCTCCATCCATCTGAGCTGCACTGGGGAGCTTGGGCTGCCTGGCTCCAGGATCTAGCTGGGAAGTGGGAAAAGGCTCTGGGTGCAGCCATCTAGGCAGGACACAGTGGCACAGTGGGGTTTTGGCTGCGTGGATCCCTGGTCAGGAGAGGGAAGCTGCCACCTGCTCGATGAAGCTGGCCAGGTTGATGTCTCGCTCCGATAAACCCCCGCAGTCGTGGGTGCTCAGGGTGATGTGAACCTAAGGCAGAAACAGCAGGGCTGGTTTCCCCAGGGCTGCACCTGATGAGGCAGAGTAGCTTCAAAATTGGTAGCAAAGTTCTAGAGGCTTTTCTCCTTCCTACAGCTCATCCAGGCCACAAGCTGTCACTGCCACCCCTGCCTTGGTCACAGCAGCCATCTGTGCCCATTTTCAACTCTCTTTCCCCAGAAGCTTTTCCTGTGGCTGCTACATGAGACAGATTTTAAAAAGCAATCCTGGTGCCAGCCTTCAGCAGCTACTGCTCAGCTGGACAGGGAAAAAGGAGGAAGAAATGATCTGTGGTAGCTGTGATATGGGAATAGCATTTGAGAGAAGAGGTCCTGCTGAGAACAGGACTTGCTGCTCCTGTTTTATCCCTCAGAAAAGGGAGCTGCTCCCTGGAGTGCTCTGCTTTGTCCCCACCATCTGTGTTTCTTACCTTATTGTACACATTGAACCATTCAGGATGATGGTCCAGTTTTTCTGCCTGTAGAGCCACTCTGGTCATGAAGCCAAAAGCCTGCAGAGCAAGAAGGAAAGTTAACTCTGAGCCATTTACCCTGCAATATATTGATTTTTCACCCCAGCACTACAAATTTTACACTGCATGTGTCTACACGACCCAACCAGATTTAAGGTGTGGCATATTCTGGGAGTTTTCCATGGGTTCTTCATGCCCCTGGTGCTCGTACCCGGTTGAAATCCTTGAAGTGGAACTCTTTGAAGATGGCATCTCTGCCTTCTACCTCGTTCCACCCCACGGCTCGCAGGTTTGGCAGCAGCTGCTCCCTCTCCTCTGTGCTCAGCCTGTGGGCTTTTCCTGCCTGGCAAGGAAAGGAAAGTGAAGAGCAGCAGGTCATTGTGGGGTGTTCAGAGCAGTGAGGCATCCCATGGGATGTGGAGTTATGGGAATATCAATGTCCTGTGCTCCCTGCCTGGAGTGCATCCTCCACATACCAAGGAAATCCACCTGGTCCCTTCTCTCACCTGCAACACCTCCCACAGTGCCTGAGGTACTAAGAAATTATACCTGTGTGAAGTTAAACTCCAAAATTCATTTTCTTTTACATATAATCTTCTGGGAGGGGAGAAAAAAAAAACCCTTAAAAAGCTGAAGCTCTTGTGATCATTTCTAGTTCTGAAAGTTGTTTAGAGTTCACAAAGCAGGAGGGCTTATTTATTTTTTTATTTACTTATTTATTGGGAGCCTGCTTTTGAAGAGAAAGAAGTGCTGTGGATCAGAGATGAGTCACACTAAGCTGCAGCACAGCTCCTTTTCCCATCTCCTTTATATTACAATGGATTTTAAGAGGCTGTTTCTGCCTGTGAGGAGCAAAGGGCAGAGGGGAGGGATTGTGGTTGAGCTCTGCCTTGGGCAGAGCTGCTGGTATTTAGTTTTTAAGGAGAGATGGTGGGGAAGCTGCAGTTCTTGGCTTTGAGGAGTGTTTATAGGCAGAGATGAAACTAAAATGAAGCTCTTGGGGATGGAGGCTGCCTGACTCTGCTCTGGCTCAGTGGGGAAGGCAGGAACGGCTCTGCTCTCTGAAATGTTATGTTCTGGCAATTAAAATTCTTCCACAGAATCACAGATTGTTCTGAGTTGGAAGGGACCCACAAGGATCATCAAACTCCAACTCCTGGCCCTGCAGAGGACAGCGCCAAGAATCTCACCGTGTGCCTGAGAGCATTGTGCAAACACTCCTTGAGCTCTGGCAGGTTTGGGTGAGTGGATCTGATGATGATAAAGACCTCTTTGCAGTTTCTTTCCCTGTATGTGCTGTAGAGCCAAGTGTGGCAAGCTGGATGAGTCTTGATCACTCTGGCCCAGTTTTTTGTATTTTATCAGCAGCCCCTTGAGACATTTTGAGCACCAAAGCTCAGAAATAGCATTGAACAATCGAAGCACATAGTCGTATCCTGTGGTTTTCCTGCTCACAGGCTGTACAAAACCAAAGAACCAGCTGTCAAACTGATGTTTTCGTGGGTGGTTCTTGCATGTTTTGGGGAAGACTGGAAAGATGACACCCCATTCCCGTGGCTCCCTGTCTGCGTACCCAGGACCTTTTGACTGTATGGAGTGGAGGGTGCCAGGGTGGGATGCTTCCCGTCCCCCTGGCATTGCAGCTGCAGGATTTTTGGGGAAAGCCCTCCTTGCCTCTGCATATTTTGGCCCCGCTGCATTTTGGATGACCCCACCCCACCCCCCCAAACGTGAGCTGCATGCTGTGCTGGCAGGGAAGGCAGTGAGTAAACATGACTTAGCTCAATAAACCCTCAGCCGTTGCCCTTCCCTGCTGATGGTGCGATAAGCCGGGCACAGGTAGCTTAGCAACTGGATAACTGGGGACAGAGGATGGCTCTGCACAGGGCTCTCATGGGGGTAGGGCAGGATTTGGGACCAGGAGCTGAAACTGGGGCTAAAGAGGGGAAAGGTAAAAGCTGGAGTTGTTGCTTGGAGCAGAGGGGTGCGGATGCAGGGGGCTGTGTTCCAAACCAGCCTTCCCTGGCAGGGATGTGGTGTCATTGTTCTTTTTCTCCCCTGTGACTCTGTGAGAGGATGGCCCCGGGGCTTTTTCCAGCCCAGCTCCTCCATGGGCAGGCTGAGGTTTGGTCCACAGAGCACACAGAGCCAACTTTTCTGGCTGTCTCAGAGGGCAAACCCTCTGCCTGGAGCACCCTCCATCCTGCTCCAATCCATCCTTCTCCAGCCCAGGACATTGCTGCTGTTGTCAGTATGGCATGGTGACAATGCCTTCATGTGCTCTCACTCCTTTAAAACACACTCTTCTCGTTAGGCAAATGAAATTATTCTGTTTTCTTCTGCTGGTTCTCAACTGCCAGAAACTTGGGATTTTAATTTTTGGGGTTTTTTTTTGCCAGCAGGAAACCAAGTAGATGCATTGTGCAGCTGAGGGAAAGGGACCAGCATGGGAAATTGGGAGAATCTGAACCTTCTTTGCTCCAACTAAAATTTTCCCTTTGGTTTGGGCTGGAAAGGGACCTTAAAAATCACCCAGTTCCATTCCCTGCCATGGGCAGGGACACCTTCCATTATCCCAGGCTGCTCCAAGCCCTGTCCAACCTGGCCTTGGACACTTCCAGGAATCCAGGGGCAGCCACAGCTTCCCTGGGCACCCTGAGCCACGCTCACTGGGAAGAATTTTTTCCTAATGAAAGCTAGAATTTCCACCTGGGAGAAGGCACAGGGGACAGCTCTGGGTGAGCAGGCAGGGCTGGAACTGTGTATTCCACAGGGCCCACGGCGTTTTGGCACTGTGGAAAAGCCGATTTCCAGCCGGCCCGGGTGTGGTGCAGATGGAGCACTACGGAATGAGAGGAGGGGTCGTTTCTGGCGGATCCCTTCCCTCCCCCAGCAGAGAAATAAGCCTGGAGAGCGCTACCTTTGGAAATCCTGCCTTTGGAAATCCTTCCTGCCTTTGGAAAGCCAGCAGCAGCCAGCGCAGCTCCCGCGTTACTGATTAACCACAGCGCTCTGCTCCTTTCTCCCTTCCCTCCTGCCTCTCCTCGGAGCCTCCAGCTGCCGCCGAAAACATTTCTGCCTTCCAAAAGGCCGAAGGAGCAGCAGCAGCGACTTACCATGGCTCTCGGTGCCCTCCGTCCCCGTCCCGCGGGTGATGCTCGCCCCGCCGGCTCCCGCTGCAGCCGGGGCTTGGCCGGGCTGCCGGGAGGCGTGGCGAGGCTACCGGGTCCACCCACGGCCAGCCGAGCCCTCCCGACACCGGCCACC
>VRYO01001366.1:24298501-24327604 GCA_009812075.1 Sialia sialis
GCCACCTGTCCCCACGGGGCTCGGGGGATGCCCAGCAAGGGTTTATTGGAAGCCCTGCATACTTATAACCCTGTTTTAAGTACATAACATATTGGCTTTTTGAAATTATTGGGACAAATGCTAGATTATATTATATATGATATATATATATGTTGTTAAAATAGCTTATGTGTATCATATGTATATGATGTTAAAATAGCTTTTCTGTATGAATATAAGCTTTTTTTTTCTTTTAATAGCAAAAGTTGGACATACATTTTTTAAAAAAATAATATGCTTAAACTTAATTAATTACCCACTTAATTAAAATAATAACCCATAAACGTATAATAAAAACCCTACAACTGACACAACAATTATCAGCACTCACTGGCTGCAAAAAAACCAAAACCACCACCTGAATTAAAAAGTAGTAAGAAAAAACTTAAAACCACAAACCAAAAACCAAGCAAACTCTAAAAAAACAAACCCAAAAAGTAGCCGTGCTAAACAGTTCCCAGAAAAAGTTTACATAAAAAACTCTAAATATACAACAAATTAATGCATTGTAAAACAGATTTTAAAAAGCAGTTCCCAAAGCTGCCCAGTGCTGCTCCCTGGCATTTTGCCTCTCCAGGATTTGTGCCCGTGTCCTGCAGCTCATCTCTGCTAAAACCACTCACATGATGGGCAGTTTCCCAGTGCTGACAACGATTTTTTCCTGTGCTGGTGTACGTGGCAGACAGAAATTCAGCCCCCTGCTATTCCCTCATGGCTTTCTTCACCTCTGAAGCAACTAATTCCGGATTTATTTTATATTTTTTTACTGCAGTGTGACACATATCCCTTGTATGTACTCTTGTGCCCATTTTATTTTCTAACGGAAGGGATTGTGGCTACCACAGAGATGATTCTGTTATTCCAGCAGGAAAGTTAGAGAGGAAAGTAAATACTTTACCCTCTTCCCCCTTTCTCCCACTTTTTTCCCCCTTTTCCTCCCTTTTTCCCCCTTCCCCCCTTTTTTCTCCTCTCTTCCCCCCTTTCCCCCCCTTTTTCCCTCTCCCCCCCTTCCTCCCCGTTTTTTTCCCCTTTCCCCCCCTTTTTTTTCACCTTTTTTCCCCCCTTTCCCCTTTTCTTTCCCCTTTCCTCCCCTCTGTGTGTTTCTTTGCCAGGGTAATGAAAATGGAAAATGAGCATCTTTAGTGTCCTGGGAGATCCTGAGTGTGTGTCCAGGGGAGAAAAGACATGGAGAGCAATGAAGCACCTCAGAAAAAATAAATAATTGTGTGCAGATGAGGGGCTGGAAGCTTTGCTGTGGAGGTGTGCTCTGAGGTTTCCAGCCATGAAATGGTTGCTCATGGAGTTGGGAAAGGCCAGCAGAATGATTTTTTGGCTTAAGTTGCTCAGCTCCTTTGTGATGGCATTTTTTTCTCCTGGGTGATAAATCCAGCCCCAAGTGCCCCCCCAAATTCATGGAGGGGTCCTGAAAAACAACAACAGGGCAGCTGGGATTTTCCTCAGTGTGGAATTGTGTCCTCTGGCTGATTCCAGCTCCTGAACCTCTAAGTTCCCCCTTCTGCACAGTTTTAGTTTCCCTCTGTGAAGTGGGACCCTTTAGGTTGGTTTTTAATGATTAATTGAGGGATGTTGGGCAAGGTGTTTGCTCAGAGCAGTTTGTACCCTGTGCAAGGGCTGAACCTGTTTACTAGGAACAATTTTTGCTCTTTTCCCCTCTCCTTTTTGTCTATTTTACATCTGTGCTGCTTTTGGTGGCAGCTAAACCCACATGTGTACAGGATTCTGCCTATTTGGAGGGAGCCCTCATATCACTCACTGCTGATATTGTTATTTTATCAATAACTTTTTAACAAAATATATCTAGCCCTGAAAGCTGCTTTGCTTGGAAGCAGTGATCTGTCTCCCATCTCAAAATTTGCTTTTGCAGGCATAGATGGGATATTGGGAAGAAATTCTTCCCTGTGAGCGTGGGGAGGCCTGGCACAGGTTGCCCAGAGAAGCTGTGACCCAAAGGATGTTTTAAACCAGGGTGGGCCAAACACTTTCATCATCTGCAATCTGAAACATTGCTCTCATGACACAATAGATTTAATTAGAGAGCTTGTTTAGCACTGGAGGGGATTTATGGCAGGTGTGACAAGTTTAAGTTGACAAAAGGGCCCAATAAACAGAAATGAATCATTAATTAATTACGTGCGAGTTTTCCTCTTGTAGCAGTGTTTTATCAAAATCACTGAGGCCCTCAGAGCAATGAACAAAATAAATTGGAGGCTGGCAGGAACTGGGGCTTCGTTCTGCTCACACTGTGTGTGAGGTTAAGGTCTTTTGTCTCAGGCAGAGAAAACGGAAAATAAGATGGGAAAAATGGCAATAAAATGGCATAACCACTTCTAATATGTTGAATCCATTGGTGACGGCTTTCAGGAATATCAGAGCATCTAGGATTGAGCAGTGTTTCATTGAAGGGAGGTTTCCCAGAGGAGGATGATGATGCAAACCTGAGGCCAGGGTACCCAAGAGCACTGTGCCCTGGATCCTTTCTCCTGTGTCTCCTGTGTTCCAAGCTAATTCCCAGAGAAACCTGGCACGGTTCAGAATGGGAAACTCAGAGTTGGGACAGCATAATCCTGTTTGCATTCTGTGTTTGCCCTTATGTCTTGGGTTGCAATACAGGATGTGATAAAAGGTATCTATTCTATCACCATCTGTTGAGGGTGGGGCAGTGATCCTGATCTCCATGGGATATCTCCTGCTAATGGGACATCCATTGAAACCAGGTGGGGCAGTGTTCTTTATCTTTTCACAACCCATCCTTCCTTCAGGGAGGTATCTTCTGCTAATGGCCCATTGAGTCTCAGAGTAAAACTATTAAAATTACTTCATCCCATTAAAAGCTGCCTCAGCCAAGAAGAAGAGCCCAGCGTTTCTCACCAAAATAAAACCAAGTGTTTTAAGACACTAAAGTAGCCCTTGTTCCCCTAAACTCCAAAAAAAGTCTGGACTTTTCCAAATCATCACTAAATCTTAAAACAACCCCTGCACCTTTTCAAAAGCACTGCCTCAACTAAACCACATCTGTCACTGCAAAAAGATTTTAGTCACCATTTAATTGAACTTCTACCAGCACCCTGCCTGACGGGGTGTCAGGTTGTATTCTGACTTTGTTGGCGTTTGGGATTTGTTTCTTTGTAGTACTGTATTTCTATTTTAATTTTCAGAACTGTTATTCCTAACTCCCATATCTTTGCCTGAGAGCTCCTTAATTTCAAAATTATAATGATTTAGAGGAAGGGGAGTTTATATTCTCCATTTCAAAAGAGGCTCCTGCCTTTCTCAGCAAACACCTCTCTTTCAAACCAAGACACCTTGAAGCCAAACACAAGGACCTAAGTCCTGGCAGTACCCCTGTGTCACAGGTCTTTGCCAGCTTCCCAGGAGTCAGTGGCCTTGCCAAGGTCACCCTCAACAGGATGCATTTGCCCCAGGAGAAGGCAATCCATCAAAACCGCCTCCTCTCACCCCCTTGTTTTGTTTGGTTTGCTGATGGATTAGTCCTGCAGCTCGGCTTCCCTGGGCACAGCTGGAGCCCGGCTTCTTGTATTCACTCAGCTCGTTTGCTGACTTTCAGCCCAAATCGGAGTGTCTCCGTTAAACAGGTTGGATTTTCTGGCAAATTTGCAGGGGTGGCACAGGGCGAGTATCTTGACAGATCTGGAAACCGTTTTCCCATGTTGAAGAGTTTTGTTCCTTGTTTATTCAGGGAGAGCTCGGCGCTGCATGTTAAGCGGCTGCTGCACAGCCACGTCTTGTCACTAGGGGTCAGGAAAATGCTGGAAAACCGGAGATGTTCCTGAAAAGGCAGTTCTTGCAGGAGGGCTCTCAGAACCCCGCCTGGTCCCCAAAACCAGGAGTGGTTGGCTCTTCTGCTGGACCTTTGGGATCAAGTTGTTTCGCCATGAGAAGCATTTCCAGACCCTCTGGTTGTGTTCCAAAGCCATTGGAACACTGCTGGGACATGCATTGAGTGTGTCTCTCCAGCTGGAATGGTTTGGTGGCAAGGGACATCAAAGCCCATCCCATTCCATCCCTGCCATGGGCAGGGACAATTCCGCTATCCCAGGGTGCTCCAAGCCCTGTCCAACCTGGCCTTGGACGCTTCCAGGGATGGATCAGCCACAGCTTCTTTGGGCAACCTGTTCTAGTCCCTCTCCACCCTCACACACAAGAATTTCTTCCCAACATCCCCTCTGAATCTCTCCTCTTTCAGTTTGAAACCACTCACCTTTGTCCTGTCACTCCATGATGAAGAGACCCTGTTCAACATGCAGATCTATCACAACAGGCTCTGCTAAAAGCTTGTCCCCAGATAATTTGTCTGCTATTTCTGTTTTCAAGTCCTGGAAGTACCAGGATTTTATTCCCGACTTTGCAATTGCAGGAAAAAGCAGCAAGGAGACAGGAGAGGGGTCCTGGGTGTGGATGAGAAGGTGAGGTCTGTCTGTACCAATGTTCTATGGGGTAGGACTAGAGAAGGTAGGGAAGCTTTTGGGCAAACAAACCCTCTGATCAGAACTGGAAACATCAGGCTGCAAAGCCAGATGAGAACAGTTGCCCAGAGATTAGTGAGGTGTTTAACACCTGGGGATGTGCCTAACACACAGGAGAGGGTGAGAGGAGAAAAATATGTGCTAAGGCAGCGATTTCCTTGGAGACAGAAGCAGTTTATGGGCATGGCACATGAGAGGTGCTAGAGGGGACGGGGCCAACTCCAGGAGCTTTGCTGTACAGTAGAGTTGTGGATTTTATTTCCTAAATCTGCCTGTGGGTGGTTTTCATAGTACTATTTATTTTTCTCCGATCAGAGCTGAGAGAGCAGGCAGAGTGGGGATTTTTTTTGGGTGATAAACGATCGCCTGGTGGCTGGGGGGTGTGCCTGTCTCTCACAGATTGTCTGTGGGAGTGTGCTCGGGTGCTCAGCTTCATCTGTAGCCCTCCCAGGAGGGAGTGGAAGCACCCCCAGGCATGAAGTGTGGTGTACAGGGAGCTGCTGGAGACACATTGTCAAATTTTACATTTTTCTTAATGCAAAACCTGCTACTGCAGAATCATGGTATTCATGTCAGGTGCAGCGCTGTTTTTTTTTTTTTTCCTTGTTAGCATTAAACGTACTCTTTTGATGAGGTTACTCTCTTATTTACATTACCACCTCTCTTCCTCCCCCAGCCTATAATGAGCTTTGTGCTGCTTCTCACAAACTGAATTCGTGTGCTCTGCTTATTCTTGCCATTAGTGGGAAGGACCACTGGACCATGCTGTCTGTGCTGTTTGTTCAAAGCAGGATCAAAATTAATGGGAAAATTGTGTACGTGGCAATCCTAAGAAGCCAAAATGCTGCTGTGCCTCACCCGCTGGGGGCAGCAAATTAGATAACAGAGCAGCTCGCTTCAAAGTCCAGGGATAAAGAATTCCTGAGGCAGGCATGGTGAGGAGGGGAGGGATGGAATACTGCAAAGTGTCATTGATTCACAGCCTGGGCTGGGCACTTTGTGGGTGTGCTACAGCTAAACGGAGCTGTGTGTGAGTCCAGCCTGCTCTGCTGCCCCCTGTGACAGCTGTGTCTTGCTTGGAAGGGTTTGGGGCTCCAAAGGAGGGATGTGGTGCTTTGTTTTAGCTTTTGGACTTGTGCTGTTGTGGGTTGTCTGAGGAGTGTCTGGGAAATGACTCCTCCGAGTTTATGACCTTGCAAAGCCAGAGTGTTGGAGCTGGAGGGGAGGAAGGAGAAAGGGAGGTGGTTCTTTGTGACCCAGAGTAGAAAATCACTGGTGCTATGAGCTCCTGGGGGACATGTGGCACCAGCTGTCCTGTGCTGTCATCTCAGAGCTAATGTCCTGTGGCAAGAGAGCTTTCACTGGGAACTGCTGCTGCCTGCTTGAGGCACCGTGGGCAGTGGAGATGTTGGTGACAGTGTTGTAGTGCTGGGAAAGAGAGCTGGCTGTTTTCTGCAGGGGTGTAGATTTAGATGGGATATCAGGAAGAAATTGTTCTCTGTGAGGGTGGTGAGGCCTTGGGGAAGCTGTGCCTGTCCCATCCCTGAAGTGTCCAAGTCCAGGTTGGACAGGGCTTGGAGCAACCTGGGCTAGTGTCCCTGCCCTTGGCATGGGGTGTAAATCTTTAAAGTCCTTTCCAACCCAAACCATTCTGGGCTTCTGTATCTTGCAGGATTTCTCTCAGAGCCCCTCAGAAGGTCCTTGTCCTTGGCTGGTCCTTGTGTGGTCACACAAAGGGAAGGAGAGGAGTGGGAGTGTGTCCCACAGGGGCAGACAGTGTTTGTTCATGGGATGGGAGGGTTTCCACTGTGAGGGTGTATCAGGGAATCTTCCTCTAATACATCATCAGGCTCAGGAGAGCTCATCAATGGCTTTGGACAAACTGCCTGCAAAGCAAAGGAACAGACCCAGTGGCCAAGGGCAGAAGAAGAGGGAGAACAAAACAGGAACTCTCCCCAAATTCCTTTTGTGATAACAAAAAGGATGTGAATGGCTCCAGGGCAAGGGGGAAATGTGATATTGCCCACCAAGGACTAAAGCCAGCAGGATCAAAAAGCAGTATCAGCAGCATCACTCAGCAAAGGGAGGGTTTTTCTCCAGGTATTGATCAGCAGTTTACAACAAATGCCCAGCATGGAAATAAATACAGTTCTGTGGTGATGCTGCAGCCCTGAGCCTGAGGCCACAGGGAGCTCTGCAATAACTCAGCCTCTCTTCTGATGCACAGTGGAGCAGGTGAGGCTGACTCACTCAAGCCTGGTGACTGCAGCTGCTCTGCCTCCTTGAGCAGGTAACTGAGGGTTGATGTGGAAATCCAGCCTTGCTTTTGTGGGCAAATTCAGCTTAGGGCAGGAGGGAGAGCTGTGGTATTTAAAAGCACTTTGTAGTTTTGGGCACCCTGCTGGTGTCACTGGAATCCTCCTGTGCACAGAGGGGAAGGAGTGAGAGCCCACCTGGTGTGTCTTAGCCACCTCATCAGCACAGCAAAATTTGGGATCTGAATTGTTGTGTCTGCAGCTCAGGGGCAGACTGCAACGTCAGGCTCTCATTTTGATTAGTGGTGCATAGCTTTCAGTAATTAATGCTGTGAAATACCTGCTACAAACCTGCTGGTTTCTGGGCTACAAACCAGGAAAAATCTGACTGTAGGTGCTGTGGTTCTGGGGCACGTTTTGTGTGGTCATTGCCAGAAGTCACAGCCAGGAGGGAGGAGATGGGGAGATGTTTTTTTGCTGTTTTTGTGGTACCATCTGATTAAATTTGAGGCACAACCTGAGCTATACTCCAGGTCTAGTTTAAGGAATACTAGACTGGCTTTTATTTCACTTGCTTCCATTTACACTGCTGGGAGATTGAAGTGTGCTTTAGTACATGGAATTGTGGTTTTTCCTTTCAGAGCTTCAGAAAGGGTATTTTAGAGCAAAGTGGGGAACAGGCCAGGATCTTTTTTCCCCTCTTTGCCCTGTGCCTCACTGGCAGTAAGCATGGTGCAAAACCCACCTGTCTTACTTTCCAAACCTCTGTAGCATGCCATCAAGCCTGCCATGTCAACAAAAAAACACGAAGACCTCTGCTCTCTGCTGAGGCAGAAAGATAATTTGTGGCTCAGGCATGACCGAGATGTTAGGCGCCAAAATTATGACCACTCTGTCAGATTGGCTGGATAATTTTTACTCCTAAGCCTTCCACCAAGATGATTTTCAGTGCTTAGAAATTAGTCTTACTCTGCAGAGCTGTCAGTGTCTCCCAGCTGTGCGTTCTAACAAATGTGTGTGTGTGATAGAGCTGTTTCATCATCATTCCCTGCACTCCTCCAGACACCTGGGAAGCTTATCTTAAGTGCAGCTCTCCTCTCCCAGGGGTCACTTTTGTTAATTCATTTTTGGGTTTGTTTTCCAGTAGTGTAGAAAACTTGTATAACAAGCTGCTTGTTGTGGGGTTGTTGTTGCTGTTTGTTTTTGGGTTTTTTTTTTTTCCTAGGCTGTGTAGTCACACAGGGAGAAAGATTTCATGTTTTGAGTAGATTGTGCTTGAAATGGATGTGGAGGAGGTTTATTTGTAGAGTTAGAGAACTGAAGCAAGGAGAAGTCGAGACCTCCAAGTGTTTAAGACTCAATTCGGAGTAAAAGTTTGCCCCCTCAAAAGGTAGGAATTTGTAAAGAGAGGTCTCTTGTCAGGTCTGAGAGGGATGCAGATCCCCTTGCAGAAAAGGAACAGCAAATCCTGTGGGAAAGGAGCATCCCTTCACTGACCCAAAGCCATGATCACAGATTGGTCACCTGCACCACCACTGTCCTGCCTGAGGACACCCAGCCCTCTGACAGCACATCTCTTCCAGGTGGGAGCTGCAATGATTCCATCTGGAAGAGTTTTTGCCTTTGTTTCTTGTGGTGAAGGTGAGCTGTGAGCTTCCAGTTGCCTCATCCTTTTGGCTCTGCTTCCCCACTGATTTGGGTTCTATTATTAGGAGCTGATGTGCTGGTGGAGTCACTCTCCTCCTAACTCTGCTAATTAATCAATGTGCCCCGTGACAGCTCTGAACCGTTAAATAATATTCATTAGTATCCAGACCCCAACAGTATGGATGAACCCATCTATCTTCATTAGCTCTTGGATTTCAACATCAGGAGCAGGAGCCAAAAAGGACAGTGAAAGGGCACTTTTCTTCCTCAACCCAGTGAAAACTGACCTTGATGGCTTTTTTCTTTCTTACCCTCCCTGCTCCTTGTGTGTTGGTTAAAGGAGAAGGTGGGCAGGAGCTTCAGCTCCTCTCGTCATCCCAAGTGACCATCCTTGGGGAAAAAGGAGACAGGATGCTCTTTAAAGGTGGCAAATAATGTATGATTATCCTCATTTTGTAAGAGAATGTCTCTTGGGCCACGAAGCAGAGAGAGTGAAGATGAATATTCATTGATGTCCAAATTACCTTCCTCCTCCTAACAATTAACTTGGCCAGTGCTGGAGCCACATCTGCACTCAGGTAACCCTAAATTGTCCAAAGCTGCACAACCTCAAAACCAGGAAGGAGGAGTTACGCTTTTTGGAATTGTAACAAACATCTGGTGTTTTCCTGGAAGCCACGGCTGCATGCTCACCCTTGCTCCCCAAAATAATATTGCTGTCCTTGCTCATCCCTGAGGTTATTTCCTGAATGTTCCTGCAACACAGCAAATACTTGGTCATGTTGGGAAGTCCTGTAATTTCCTTCCTGCCTTGTGAATCTGCTCTGAAGCAGATTACAATTATTTAAATTGAAGAGCTAAAAGGATTCAGTGAGATGTTGAAGTTTGTGCCCTGCTCTTGGGTTATCCAGTGTGATCCTCCAATTCCCCATGACTGTCCTGGGGGTGGTGGATGTGTCTCTGTTAACAATCCCAGGTGACCCAGGAAGGGATTGCGCAGTGGATAATTCCCCCGTCTCTCTCAGACCTTTTGGGCCTTGCTCCCTGGGGCACTGTGGCTGTTGGAGATGAACTTTTGAACTTTTAAACTTTTTAACAGGTGATATTTTTGCTCCTTGCAGGCTGCTGTACTCAGGCTTGCTCTCTGGTTTTCCCATAGAGTTCCTGGAATTACAGTAATTTCACGATTATAAGCCACACCTTTTTCATTGAAGAATCCAGCCTACCCCAGTAGTGCGGCTAATCATCAGGTGCGGCTTATCTATGGACAAATCCCAGTGAAATGCCAACCTGGAAGTGAGAGTCGGCCAGGGAGGGTGCCTGGGGCTGCCTTTAAAGGCTTCGCTGGTCTATGAAAACTGTTTGCAACTTGAGAACCTGACACCAAACCCAGCTGGCAGCGATTCAGTTACTGATTTGTTACTTTGTTACACAGGGATCCTCACTTTAAAAAAAAAAAAAAAAAAAAAGCAAAAGTGCGGCTTATATTCAGGGGCGGCTTATAAATTGTGACATTACTGTAGTCTTTTTTTTTTTTTTTTTCCCCAATCCTCCTGTAGATCTTAATTTGAATCCACCTCTGTGGATATGGGTCTGCTGAGAAGATGAAAATCGCTCGTTTGCCTGGAGCCACCACTGTAAGTTATTTATACAGTGATTAGTTAAAGCTTCAGATATTTAATGCAACCTTTAAATCACATATCCACCAACAGCAATTGGTCACATAAAACTTCATTGAGTGGTATCTATCACTTACTGTTTTTCTCAATATGTGCATATATTTAATTTTCCACAGACCTCTCGCTGATATTTTCTGCTGAGGAACCAGTAAATAGAGGGGCTTCATAAAGTGTTTTGTTGCATGGCTCTGAGTGAATTACTTGTAAAGGGAGCATGGAATATAAAAATTCATCTTGCAAGGAAGTTGCCCTGTTGGATGAATCCCATTTCTATGTTAAAATGAGCTCGAACCTTAAAATGAAACGTATTTTCAAAAGAGGAGTACTTAGTAAAGGCTCTTCCACCCAGACAGATTTGAATATTCAGCCTGGTTGGTTTTGCTTCCTTTTCTGCCGCAGCTTGTGGGACAACAGCTACTTTGTGACAGGAGGTCAAAACTGTACCTGTAAACACTTGAATTCAAAGTTATGGTCAAAATTTAATGGTTTAAAGTTGGCTCAGACAGCCAAGTCTGAAGCTTGGTAGAGGAAATAGAACTTGAAAGGGTAGAAAATGTAAAGCTGAAGCCCAATGAACTTCATTTTTAGAAGAAATGGGAATTAAAATAAAGGAGATGGGGGGTCCTTCCTGTGCCTTCCCACACAGCTGTGAGTACTTCACTGCAAGTTCATTATAAACAGTGGCTTGACCTCTTTTTATCTGCAGTTAAAAGCAGTGTAGCCCCTTCCCAGCATTGCTATGGCATGAGGAAAAGGGAAAAGAATGTCCATAGATTTCACAGGACCTTTTCCAGGTGTGAGTGAGCTCCTGCTGTATCTGAAGTTCAGTGCCAGAGACTATCTCAATGCATTGTATTTAACTTGGTCCAATTCCCTTCCCATTTTCTGCAGTGATAAAACCCCTATTGCTCTTTCATCTCTCCCCATTTTTTCCCAAGTAGGTTCTGTGAAAGCAGTGTTTGGGGGCAGTAAATCACAAAATGGAAGCCTGTGTTCATAAAATACTTTATGCCTCTCTCCATCAATATTTCAACGTGCAACACAGACACCAACATTTCATTTTAATTACGCTGCAAATTTCCTGGCCAAGGGAGGGAGCTGAACTCTGCAAGGCAGCCTAGCCTCATCCCCATCCCCTCCTTGCTGTGGGATCCCTGCATCATCCAATTATCCCTGGGTCTTGCTCATCTGATTTCTGGGGCTGTGTGCCTGCCTGGTGCACAGGAGGAAGACTTGCAGCTGGGCTGAGTCTGGCCTAGCTCCTTCTTTCCTTGCCCTGGGGTGAGAGGAAGGCTTGGATGTGTCTGTGGGAGCTGGCACATTGCCTGGAGCCCTGCAGCGGGCAGGAAGGGTGATCCAGCACAAACAGAAGGGCTGGGAAGATAGGCTCTGACAGTGATTGGAGGCAAGTATCACATTTTTACACTGAACTTCTGAGGTTGCTTTACCTGTGTCCTAGTTTGGAGGACAGGTGTCTGCTAAGAAAGGCAGGAGCCTCTCTCTGAAATGCAGAATGTAAAACCCCTCCTTCCAAATCATTATAATTTTGAAATTAAGGGGCTCCCTGGAAAATATATGGGAATTAGGAATAACAGTTCTTTACTAGGGAAATTAAAATAGAAATACAATACTACAAAGAACAAACTCCAAACACTGACAAACCTGCCAGAATCCAACCTGACACCCCATCAGGCAGGGTGCTGGTAGCAGTCCAATTAAATGGTGGCTGTAATCCTTATGCAGTGTTAGATGTGGTTCAGTTGAAGCAGTGGTCCTGAAGAAGGGTGCAGTTTCCCTCCAAAGATCCAGTGATGATGTGGAAAAAGTCTGGTTTTCCTCTGGAGTCCAGGAGAAAAAGGGCTGGCTTAGTGTCCCAAAACCCCTGGTTTTATCCTGGTAAGAAATGTTGGGCTCTTCCCCCTGTCTGGAGCATCTCCCCATGGGATGCAGTAATTTTATCAGTGCCACAGTGGGACTCAATGGCCATGAGCAGAAGAGAACTCCCTGCAGGAAGGATGGGTTGTGGAAAGATAAAGAACACTGCCCCAGCTGGTTTCAATGGATGGGCCATTAGCAGAGGATATCTCCCATGGAGATCAGGATCACTGCCCCACCTGATCTCAACAGATGGTGATAGAATAGATACCTTTTATCACATCCTGTACTCTAACCCAAGACAACCTGCAAGAGCTGTTCCCATTTGCAGAAGAGACAGAGCAATAACGGAGATGCTGGAGTCACTGAATGACACTGGCAAGTCACCTGTGCTCTTTTTTGGGAGGTTTAAGTGATGGCCACCTGCAGCTGAGGGCAATCCAGGAATCAATAGTTGTTCACTTAGTTAGTGCACCCAAACTGCAAAACTCCTTGCCAGGATCACAGAACGGTTTGGGTTGAAAGGGGCATTAAAGCCCAGCTTGTTCCACCCTCCTGCCGTGGGCAGGGGTTCCTTCCACCTTCCCAGAGTGCTCCAAGCCTCATCCGGCCTGGCCTTGGACACTTCTAGGGATCCAGGGGCAGCCACAGCTTCTCTGGGCACCCTGTGCTAGGGGCTGCCCACCCTCATGGGGAACAATTTCTTTCTAATATCCCATCTAAACCTCCCTCTGTCAGGTTAAAACCATTGCCCCTTGTCCTGTCACTATCAGTCCATGTAAAAAGTCACTCACTCTCCTTCTTAATCCCATACAGCACTCCCAGGTACGTGAGGCAGGATGGAAATCCGTGACCAAACCTGGAAAGAAAGGAAGGGGGGCCCCTCTAATGCAAAGGAAATCTGTCCCTCGTGGTGGTGCTGTTCCATCATTGTCAATTAGCAGGAGAGTTAAATCTGCAGCAGCTGGTGTGGGCTATGACTGGAGAGAGATGGTTTATCAGTGTAATTCAGTGTGACAATTCCTGTGGTCCCATCCTGAAGACAGTGGGGAAGGTGAGGAGGGGGAGAGGTGCCTGTGACACACACAAATACTAACTGGAAGGGAAGGAGGCATTCATTTCTTGTTAGCACATGCAGACGTGAATGCACTGATTTATGTAACTCCCCAAAGCCTGGCTGCTGCTGAACCCTTCCTAAAACACACATCCAAATTAAGATGCCACACAGCAAACAAATTGCTCTGTGTGGAAACTTTGTTTGCAAAGTCAACAGCTTATTTAAAGACCTAAGAAAACCCAAAACAAGCTGGGTGGAGAAACAAATATCCCTGTGTTGCTGGTACCAAGGGCCAGGACATGGTTTTGAGGCAACAGTCTCAGGGAAAATGTCACAGCAGTTCAGGCTTTCAGGGAAAAGGGTTGGCATCTTTGGATATGGATTCACTAAAATCAAGTCCAGGCAGCACCAAAGAAATGATTTAACAAATTAATCACCTGCCTGAGCATAGCAATTTGGGATTCTGGAACAGAGGGCTGTTTTGGGCTGAGAGGGGAAGTGTGGGATGTGATATCCTTCACCCATCATCTTAATGCAGCATTTCCTCTGTGAAGGAAAGTGTGAAAAGTGAAGTTAAAGCTGTGATCCCTGTTTTTTTTCCTCTCCCTAGGGTTGGTGACTCCCATTTACTCAGGATTACAGCAGAGCAGTTCTCAGGTGGTGTTCTCCATAGGGTAATCCATAGGTATCCAGGCTCCCTATGTGTGTACAATGCTCCAGCCATGTAAAGTCAAGAACAGACTTGTTTTGGAGAACCTTTCCTAGGATCTCCTTGAAGTTCCTCTAAAAGAATTTTCCAGAAGTCCCACTTATAGAAAAATTACAGTAATTTCACGACTATATTTTTGACTAAAATTTTGATCTGAACCTGGAAGTGCGCCTTATAATCTGGTGTGCCTTATATATGGACAAAGTTCGGGAATTTGCAAACCCAGAAGTGTGAGCCGCGAGCCGAGCTGAGCCTGCTGCAGTCCCGAGCCAAGCCCATGATTAAAGGCTACGCTGATGCATGGAAAATGTTTACAAATTGAGCACTTGCCAGTAATCCCTGCGATCACGCCATTCCGTTACTAATTTGTCACTTCGTTGTGCACGGATCCTTGCTGCAAAGAAAAAAGTGCGCCTTATAGTCCAGTGCACCTTATAGTCATGAAATTACTGTAAGCTGGTTGTAATGACAGAAGATGGGGTGGTAAGGGCAAGGCAGAGGGCCCTGAAAGAAGTTTGATTTACAGAAAAAAACCCTGTAATAGCTCAAAAGACAAGTCTTCCTCTGTAAGCCTGGAGGAGATTCACAAGGACTGGGAGCTCTTAGAAGGATGTGCCATGGGATCAGAGGTGGGAATGGTAGTCCCAATTGTTGGCAAAGAATATTTCCTTGCTGGTCTTGAGGTGACACCTGCCATCCTAACAGCCAATGGTCTTGGAGAGGAGAGTTTAAAAGGAGCTGGAATTTGTCTGTCCTTGCAGGAAATGAGTGCAGGAAAGAACTATCTGGATGGGCAGAGTGGTTTGCCAGGTGAATTTCCCTCCTTGCCTGGAAAATGGCAGTGTTTTTTGAGTGTCTACTCCCCAAATACTCTTAGGCACATCCTGGCGCAGCACAGAAATAAACAGAAGGGATCTGCTTATGAGTTTACTCTCCTTGGACCCTGTTTGAATAAACTCTGTCCCAGAGTTGTTTTGCATTTCACCAGGGACTCTTTTGTCTAAAGGGCATCGCTGCTGGAGCAAAGTGGAGCTGTCCCTGCCCCTGCTTTCTCCAGTGGATATCACATTTCATTACCCTGATGAGCCTGAGCGAACTCTCCAGCTTGTGTTAATTTGCCCACAAGCCAGCCTGTGTCACATCCTCAAGAAGTCTGTGACATTTTCCAGCCTCCCCCATCCCTCCCAGCTCCGAAACCTAGGATAATAACCACAGCCTTGTCTGTTTTTCTACTTCTTGCTTCTGAAGTGGAGGGGCTGAGCCACCCCCAGCCCTGGGCTGGGTGAGTGTGGGAGGCATCTCCTTCCCAGGGCTCTGTGTTTGTGTCCAGAGCTCAGGGCAGGGTGAGCACAGTGGGATGATCTGCACAGTTTTTGTAGTTTATGCCTTCATGCCTTTTTTCACCCCTTCTCCTAAGGAAAGGGCCACATCTCATTGGACAAGGAAATGTTTCAAACCCAGGATCTGAATGCTGCCGTTTCCCCATGCTTTGGCTGTAAGGATTTAAATTTAGATGCATGGGGGCAGGCGGGAAGTAAACTACACAGCTTGATCCGTATTTTGGTAGTACAGAAGAGTTCTGGCTGTTTTCCAAAATGTTTGTAGCCAGAAGTGGGAATTGAGGTGTCCAGGCTGCCCAGGGAATAGTCATGGCCCCAAACCTGCCAGAGTTCAAGGAGCATTTGGACAATGTTCTCCAGCACAGGGTGGGATTCTTGGAGTGTCCTGTTCAGGGCCAGGAGTTGGACTTGGTAATCCTTATGGGCCCCTTCCACCTCTGAATATTTTATGATTCTATCAGATGTGCTTCTGCATTTATCACAGAGAATATTAATGCCTGTTCTTTTTGCTTTAAATAATGAAACTTCTGCTTTACCTAATGATACGTGATGATGATTTTGCTGTTCTACAAGCCTGAAGCTGAGCCATTGAAAAATCATCAGTGCTAACCTTAAGGATGGGTATTAATTTCTCAAGAAATCGAACAAGCTCTAACAGGACAGAGAAAATTAGCTCCTGATTATTGGTGGTTTTGAGGGAGATGAAGGAGCACTCTTTCAAAACACTTCTGTGCTTATTTCCCTCATCTAAGCACCCCAAGAAGGTAGTTCAACACTCTCCACTGGTTATTAGGCCTTTGGGGTAACGTCGGTTCTCCATATTCAGGTTTTTTAGAGGAGAGGTTAATGCACATTAGTCCATAAACCCCATTTTGTAGTTTTGTATGGAGCACAGGAGAGCCTGGAGCTTGTGTGGACAAGAGCATTTCCATGAGGAGAACTGATTGAAAAGAGCTTCAGGATAAGAGTGTGAAGGGGACTTTGAATGGGCTTGGCTGTAACACAAAGCTGCTCCTGGAGAGCTCTTTGGCAGAAGGAAAGAGGCTCTTGTGAAGAATTAGTTGTGTGTTGCATCAAAAGATGTGGGGTCAAGGATTGGAGTAAGTGGATCTCATTGCAAATGGATCAGAGATCCAGATACAGAAACTAAAGTGGAAGATAATGACAGGGAAGAATCACCACTAATGAAACATGAAGCTCAAGGCATTTAAAATGTGGTAGAGAAGGTCCAGGAGCTTCCCTCAGCCCTAAACAACCAGGATAGCCAGGCAGCAGCAGTGCCTGAGGCACATCCAACCAGATGGAACTCTAAAAGAGAGGTCAGTACAGGTGGGAGCTTGCAGAGGATGCCCCAATACTCCTGGAGAAAAAGCTGGAATCTGCACAAAGTGTGCACAGGTTGAGCTGTGGTGGGAGGTGGCTGAATTACAAGGGACAGGTAACAGGCTGTGAAATGTCAGAGATGGATCCCACTGACATCTTGGGTGCTGCTGACCCACCAAAACAGGGCTCCAGTTTGTGCAGAAAAGCCACAGAGGAGACAGAGGAGTCCTGCAACTTTATTTGAATAAGGGGAGAGAGTCCACTGGAGCTCATCCCTGTGACAAATTTGACAGGACTCAGCCTCTTATCCCAAACTCCCAGCTGTGTGTGGCTTTCTTCCTTTCCCTGCTGGCTGAGGTAGGAGCCACCCATCACACCTTCCCTCCATTGTACGTGTTTTCCTCCAAAAGTAAAAGTTCAGACCTTCCGGGTTCTGCAATTGGCTTGTGTGGGCCCATTTCTCCTGTTACCCTAAAGTTCAGGAGTCACACTGGGTTCTGTAACAAAGACTTGAGGTATAAACATAAAACTCATTTCAAAGACATTAACACCCATTTCTCCTAAAGACCCTCACCCATCTGATTGTTTGAAAGGACATCAGCATCTAAATTTCAAATTCAACCTCCACCCTCCAGGCCAAAATCACACTTTAAAGGCTTTAGACCTCCTCCAGCAAAGCCAGCAAGGAGAAAGCAATACCTGAAGAGGATTTGTAGGGTGTCCTAAGCTCAGCCACCTTCTGAGGTGTTTTATTCTCTCTCCAGGAACCTGCAATCCCAACTCAACATCTCAGCAGCTGCTCAACCTCCAGGGACATCAGCATTTCCTTCCTGTGACAAACTAGGACCTACCTCAGCCTAAGCAGAGGGAGATCATCTCCAAATCTTGCTGGCCAGAAGCTGCTGTGGTGAGTGATTTCTAGCCCAAAGAGCATTTTTCCCTCCAGCATCCTTCTGAGGCATTTTCCTTTTTCCCCAAAAGGCCTGTGTTGAGTCATGCTCGTTAAATAAGTGCCTGTGAGCTGCGCTTTAAACAAATGAAGCTGATTTAACAGGGCTGTAGGATGGCCAGGTATCTGTGTTATTTAAGAATATTGGCAGTTCCAAGGCTGAGTGCTAAAAGCACTTTGTTTTATTTCAGCTCTTAATTGAAAATCAGCTGTTTTGTCTTGTTCTCCCCTTGTTCTTCCCTTTCCCAGCTCCCATGCCCTGCTGATGGGATAAGGGCTGTTAATGCCACACCAAGTGTTTGTCAAAAAGTGGCACCAGCCCAGGCTTTCACTGGTGGTTTATTAGTTTAATTAACCAGGGTCTTGCAAATACTTCTGGGTGAGGCAGAAATGAGAGAATCTAATGTTTCTTCAGCCAGATCTTTACATCATGTTAAGCCACCTGGTGAAGGTAAAAACGTGGCTCCTGTGATTAACCTTGGCTGAATTCAATAATACCTCAGAGTCACATTATTGCTGACCTTGTGCTTTGCTGCCTTCTCATCTTTCTAATTTGTCTTTTCTTCCTGCCTTTGCAATAACAGTCAGAAGTGTTAAAAAAAAACCAAACCAACAAACTCCTGCTGCCTCATGGGAGAGATCTCCTCTTCCTGCAAAGATTTTAAAATTTTAATGTTTTTTTTAGCTTTCAGTATATTTCTTGCTATTTGTGGTTTTTCTGCCATTTGTGCACACAAACACTTGCATGAGAATAGCTACTGAAGAGCTGTTGGGAGGTGTCCTTGTCATTTAAAAAAAAAATTAATTTGTGTGATACTGCCAGTCATCGAGATGATTTGGCATTTGTTCACACTAAAAAAAAGTTCTCCCCATGTGCCATTTTAGGAGATAGTCCTGATGTTTTATGTAAGAAAGGCAGGATTGAAGCTGGGATGTCCACCAAGAAAAGTCCAGCTGCTGCCTGGGTTTCTTTCCAGTGATTTGCTATTCTTTGTGGGTGGTTTTGTTTTTGGTTTTTTTTTTTTTTGGTTGGGTTGTTTGGTCAATCAGATCAGAGCACCGAGTACCACAAACTGTTTGTTGAACACTTGGATGCTTGGAAAATACCTTGCACATCCCAACATCCAGCATTAGGAGCAACCTCTCTTCTTGAGACTTTCACCCAGCAACAACAGCAAGTGTAAAATTTGGTAAACACATCCCTCCGGGTTTTTTTTTGTTAAATCTGGAGCATGTTGAACTGCCTGTCCTGTTTTCTCCGTGGTGTAATTTAAGATGCTGGTTGGAGGTGCAGCATCCTTAGGTGAGAGTTGCTGGCTACCCAAAACATTTTATCTTGATGGAATTTGCAGTCTGGTGGATTTATTGAGGATTATCTCCTCTAGGAGGAGATTTAATCTCTCAGCTAACACCCAGCTGACCTGAGTGGCTCATCACAGGTTCCAACCAATTCTCTGAACTTTGGGAAAAAGGTGCTCTCCAGATGGGTTGTTTATCTTTCATTAGGAGTGGCTTTAGGTAGAGAATTTTCTCTCTGCACGTCAAGAGGAAACCTGCATGTGTTTTTAGAAACACAGACAGTGAAACCATTACATTAATTTGTCTTTGCTTTAATAAAAACTCTTCTTGTCTTTAGAGAATGATAATGGCACTAGATTAGTGTATCCAGGGGTAGCATTGTGAGTGGCAGCTGGGGAATGAGAGCTTGATGGGATCTAAAATGAAAGGAAAATGTTTGCAATCAGTTTTGTGCTTCATTCTCCTCTTACCCCGGCTACCTGAGATGTTCAACACATAATTCTACAATTACGTGGTGCATTTTTATTTTTTTTTAAGGCAAGGTATTGTAAGTCTTCTGTAAGAAACTCTCAAGATGCTATTTTCATGCAAATAGCTTTGTGTGCTAAATTGAGGAACTTAAGAACCACAGAAAATGCAGGAAATGTGGGCAGAGCAGCATTCGAAATGTAAAACTTTCCTGGGAGTTGTCAACAGCTCTTTAAGAAGTCTATTGCCTGCACCTTTCAGCAGCTTTTCTTTGTGATTGCTGGCGGAAAAGAAAAAAAAAAATCAAAAAACCCAACAATTACTGAGCTGAAAAGATTGTAAGTGGCTTGTTGTGCTGAGGAAAAGTTCACCTTTCTGGCTTTGGTGAAAATCGAGACCACTTGCAAACAAAGCCCTGCTTCTTTTTCTAGCTCCTCCATTTGAAGGGATGCCCAGGTTTCTTGATGGTGTTATAAGTACTTAACATATTGTTGGCTTTTTGCAACTATTGGGATAAAATCTATATGTGTGATGTTAAAATAGCTTTTCTGTATTAATATGTTTTTTTTCTAATATCAAAAGTTAAACATAAGTTTTTTAAAAATAGTATGCTTAGACTACCCACTTAATTAAAATAACAGCCCATAAACATGTAATAAAAACCCTACAACTAACACAATTATCAACATTCACCAACTACAAAAAACCAAAACCACCACCCAAATAAAAAAATAATAAAAAGAAATTAAAACCACAAGCCAAAAAACACGCATGCTCTAAAAAACAAATCCAAAAAATAGCCATGTTAAACAATTCCCCCAAAACGTTTAACTATACATAAATATGCAAATTAATATATTATAAAACGTATTTTAAAAAAACATTCCCAAGACAGCCTTGTGCTCTTAACAACTTACCAAGCACCCAACCATTTTAACCCTTTAATTTATGTTTGTCTGCTATTGTCTTTTTATTAAACCTTTGTAAATTTTACCAAAACAATAAAACGTGAATATAGTAAGAGGCGCTCTGACAACACGCATTGACATTTCCAAATGAAAAAGGAGTGGAGAACAGATTCTGGGAGTCTTGCCATTGATGAGGATGGATTTCCCTGGATGGCAGCCTTTTTGAAAGTCCAATTTTATATCTATATCTATATCTATATCTATATCTATATCTATATATCTATATATCTATATATCTATATATCTATATATCTATATTTATACCTTTTATTTAATACACATATATATAATATAAAATATATATGTATATATGTATGTGTATATATGTATATATATATATATTTTTTTAAATGCTGCCTAGAACATGGAATCCTGTCACAGAGTAGTTCAGGGGATAATCCAGAGCACAAAAAACGACTCTGCACTTCTGAGCCCACTGCAAGGCAAACAAGAAAAAGGCCTGAGTGAATGAGGAGGACAAAGACGGGAGGAACAGCCGGGTTAATGCTGATAAATGAATATTTGACGTTGAAGTTCAACTTCCATTTGCTTGCAAATGAAAACAATTGTGTCAACACTGCAGGAGATGGACCATGTGCTTTTTAAAAAAATTATCTTCCCCCCTCCAACCCCAAAGGTTAATTCTTCTTTGATTTAGAAGGTACAAAGAAAACGAGAAAAGTTGACTTCAAATGATAGGCAAACACACAGAGGGGCTGGTGTGGGGAATACCAGGCAGGGAAGGAAGAGCTTCCCAGGCAGGTTCCCTGCAGGAATTTTTGCTCCTGGTGGTACTCACTTCCAGCCCTGAGCTTAAAACCAGGATATTTACAGCTGCCTCTTTTAACAGGCAGCATGTGATGGGTAATTTTATGTGAAAAACCTCTTTAGTCCCCCTGATGGAAGAAGTAAACTTAGGGTGAGACTCGTTCTCCCGTGAATTCTTGGCATGCCATAAAAAAGCCCCGTCGCAGTTCTCCAAAATATTAGCTGTAAAACTTGTTCCTTGTTAAAGTTACAATCAGAAGGTGTAATAAAGGGATTATTCAGGCATGCATTGCCACGGAATGTTCATCTCCAGGCGCTGGGATTTTGACTCTGTACCACTACCGTGCTTTGCTTCTTAAATCTGTGGTGGCTGCTGGGGCAGAAAACACAAACCCTCCTTTAAATAATGCATCCCTTCCCTGCTGTGCCTCTCCTCTGGTTCAAAGACAGCCCCCCTTTAAAGTTTAATCAGTGGTTTTATCATTGCTCACAGGCAAAAGGTACCTATCCCAAAAAAACCCCAGGAAAACTGGGATGGAAAAGTTGGACACTGGGTGGAATTGCACCTTCTCCTCTGCTCCTGCTGGTTTTAATTGATGTTTCATGATGGTGTGTGTTTATCTGGGTGTCAGGAGTCTGTTTCTATCCTTTCTGTATTACCTGTGACCTGAAACACTGAAGGGTGTGGGACATGGCTCAGTGCAGCAATTGAAAGGTGGAAATGTTATAAAAAGTACAGCAATTTCATGTGTATAAGGCTCATCTTTTTCACTGAAGTTTTGATCCAAACCTGGAAGTGCCTTATAGGCCGGTGTGCCTTATATATGGACGAAGTTTGGGAAATTGCCAACCCAGAAGTCTGAGCCCAGAGCAGCCCTGAGCTGAGCTGGGCCGGTGGGGAGCCGTGCCAGCCAGGGAGGGCCGAGCCAGGCCAGGGGAGACGGGTGCTGGCCGGGGAGGGGCCAGGGGGCCGTGGTGCCGTGAGGCTGGGTCCAGGGGGCTGCAGGATGGGGCAGGGCCGCGGTGCTGGGGGCGGATGGGGGTGCTGGGGCCCACGGCACGGGGAGGGCGCCTTGGGCTGCGTTTAAAGGCTGCGCCGATCTGTGAAAAACGTTTGCAAATTGAGCCCCTGACAGTATTCTGTTACTAATTCGTTACTTTGTTGCACACGGATTCTCGCTTTTTTTTTTTTTTTTTTAAGTGCGCCTTATAGGTCAGTGCGCCTTATGTATGGACAGGTTCCGTGGACTTCCTGGCCACCCGGAAGTGCGCCTTATAACCTGGTGTGCCTTATAAGTGTGAAATTGATGTACTGAGAGACCTGAGCTGGTGATTTCTCAGAACATGTTTTTTTCCAGAGCAGAGACCCAGTGATCTTGCAATGGGAGAGGGGGAAAGCACTGGGAAATCATGAATTCATGGAATGGTTTGTGTTTAAAAGGACTTTAAAGCTCATCTCATTCCACCCCTTGCCTTAGGCAGGGACACCTTCCACTAGACCAGGTTGCTCAGAGCCTGCTTGGCCTTTTGCACTGAGACTGCATTAATCCTGGCTTGGTAGAGGGCACTTCATTATTTCAGCTGGATAATATCAATCTCTTGGTGCTCAGCCTGCCCCTGTGCGTTCATCTTATATGTGTTATGTTTGTTATTGCCACCATCTCTTTCTCTCCAAAACCCCTGCAAAGCCAGTCTGGGCAAAAAGGCTCCTTTTAAACTCTGAATCACCAATATTCTCTGGAGTCTCCTACAAGCCTCAATTTGGATTTTAAAGCTGGTGGAAACAATCCAGCTTAGGATGCTGTTGGTTTGATGAGTGCGTGCTACCCCACCAAACATTTTTCTTTGTCAGTCCAGCTGCCACTTTAGATCTCTAGACCACATTGTGCTGCTTTTCTGCTTGAAGAGAGAGATGCAAGAAAATCACCCTGTAACAGCTATGAGGCATTTCCAGCCTTTAAATGAGTTGTACAGGATTTTTCTTCTTTTTTTTTTTTTTTCTCCTCTGCATAGGTAAAGCCCAGCAAAGCAAATGCTGATAATTCAGCTAAAATGCCCAGAATTTAGGTCTTGTATTCTAAACTGTGAGGAGGAAAAGAGGCATTTAGTACAGCTTTGCCACAGATTGGTGTGGAGGTGGGAGCAGAGAAGTCAGATGAGGGGTTTTCTTGGAAGCCTGGTGCAGGATTTTTATGCATGGCTTCCTGGCTATCTGCACAGGTATTTTATATAAATAGGAGATTGACATCTTTATGGAACAATTACAGATGTGTTCTCATCTCAAGGTCACAGATTTTCCATGGGAGGCTCTCTCTGTGCCTTGCACTTGCTCTGGGACTGGTGATCCGTGCTGGGAACTCTCCTGTCTCCCACACTTCTTTTCCCTGCAGGGATTTCTCCTGTGAGCCATAACGTGCTCATGCATTTCCTGGCTGTGATTGGTGCTCTATAGATAACATTGAAATACCTGTTTTTAAAAAATCTGAAGGTTTGGGATGTGTTTTCCCCTGGAATCGAATAAGTTTGAGTGGTTTTTCTGTAGGTGCGAAAGTACGTTTTTGTACCTCTTAATGGTGTTCCACTTTTTGAGAGGTTGAACTTGGTCTAGGAGCTCTTTGAAACCCTAATGATTCAATAGAACAGATCACTTGAGAAACCAGCTGGATTTCTTCTTCTTTTAGCCTGAGCGTGATGCCCAGATCAATGTCAGGTTTCTTGAAGCATCACAGAGACTTAATTGACCTCCCACTGCCCCAAAACTTCTAATTAAAGGGGTGAATAACTTTTCAAGAACATCCCCAATCTAAAGGAGGAACTTATTTTGTTTTAATGCAATTTGTTCCATTCTGTCATTTGATATTTCATTTTGCCATTGTTCTCTAATATTCCTGTGAAATCCAACTCCAGAAAATGTTCCTCCTGAAAACTTCAGCCATGTGGAGAGGTGGAAAAAGGGAGAGTATGGGAATTCATGGAGGCAGTGTTGGGAAGCTGCATTCAGAATGTGCCTGTGGGATTATGCCAAGAAACCCAGCCCTCTTGACTTTCCAAGCTATTTAATGGGATTTTTATACCACCTCCAGGCTCAGCGCTTTCCCTGCTTTTCCTCCTCACCAACCTCAGCTTCCCTCACTTCCCAGAGCAACACCTTTCCCATCTAGGCTTTCTCAGCCACAGAAATTCCTGCAGGTGGAGCTGGAATGACGTCCTGCTGCTGGAATAAGCCATGGGGCACAGGTGGGCTCTGCTTGCCTGTGGTTCTGGGCTCTCACCTTGCCCTCCATGTGCTTTGTTTGCCACCTCTGGATCAGGTGCAATGTCCAAGGATGTTGTTGGGTTCATTTTCTCCTAACAGTCATCCTGATTTTATTTGGACAGGAGGGAATCTCATCCCATTGCTTGTCCCCTAAGGACTCGTGATGAAAGGCACAGACTCAGAGCAGAAAACAATTTGTTTCTGGGCCCAGCTATTTGATATTATCCATTATAAGGTTTGTCCTTTGCACTGATTTATCTGGAAAGGCCCGTGGCCATTCCCAGGTGCTGGGCAGAAATTCCATGCTGTTGGTGCTTAATTTTGCTGCTATTTTCTGCAGGTAGCTGTTTCCTTTGAGTGTGAGTGTGAACCCCTGGTCTGGGTCCCGCTGCACCTCCACTGTGCTGTTCGATCCCACCAGCAGAGTGTCTCCCAGGATGAGAAATAGCTGCTAAAGCACAGGAGAGCTCTGAAAGGTTGGGAACGTGCTCAAAACATCAACAAATTGATCTGTGCAGGGTTCCAGCTGTGAGCACCGGTATTAAAAAAACAGGATGGAAGAAAACAAGACAGGCTGGTTTTGCATGAGATGACAGAGATGGATTGCAGGGGAACTTGGGGAATTTTCACTGCAGGCTGTTGGAAAACTGTGGTGTGTCCACTCTGGAAAGTTCCCCAGTGGGGCTCCAGCGAGGGGCAGGATGCTGAGAAAGAATCTGCACCCACATCTTGCTCCCTGCCAGTCTGGGGCATTTTGCAGCTTCAGGGCTTCCTGAGCTGCAAGTTAATCTGTAACTTCATGTTTAATAGTCCTTGATGGACTTTTGCCAGATTGCTCAAGCCTTTTGTGTTCTGCGTGCCCTGTTGAAAAGGGTTCATGCCTGGTGTGACTGAGCTGGAGGCTGTTTCAGTAATGCTTCAAAGTCTTTGTTTTTCCTGCTAAGTTGAATTTTTGCTGTTATTTCTCAGGCCTCTGGCATCCCTTGACCTTTCTCTGGCAGAAGAGCATCTTGCAGCTCTGCTTCTGATACCATTTGTTCCTCTCATCTCAATGTCCACCTGGCCTGTCCAGGTCCCTTGTGCAGAGCTGATGTTCTCACACTTCCCTCTCCTCTGGGTCTTTTCTCTTTCTTCATCTTCTTCTTTTTTAATACTTTTTTTTTAGAGCAGAACACATTTTTTTTTGACAGTTAGTGACACGAATAAATCCCTTTCCTGTCCTGCCCCCAGTTTATTATTTAAGGGGAGAAGATGATTAAATCCAGCAGGGCTGATTGGAATTCTCTGCAGGAAGAGGGCGGCTGATGGGGGTCTGTCAAGTTTGTGTTCATCAGCATCTTGGGAGAAACAGCGATGCCAGCTGCTTGAAACATCTGGTTTGGGTTGTTCCCTCCACTCCCCATCTCTGCTTTTCTTTCTTTTCCTTTTCTTCTGGGGAGTTCAGCTCTGCTGACTCCAAATGTTGGATCTAGCGGGGTGACAGCTTGGTTTGTGCTGCTCCACTCGAGCACCAGAGCCTGGTGAGGTTGCTGGCTTGGAGTCCAAGCCAGGGTCAGTAAAGAGCCACCATCTGCTCCCAGATTTCTGCAGGAGAGGCTCTCCCAGTTTGGGGCTGGGCTCTGTGGCTCGTGTGATGCCCTGGAGCGGGGAGGGGCCCCCTGTGCACAGGGACAAGGGGTTTTCCTAACCCCGGTGGCATGGAAACACGGGCAGAGAGAGCGAAAGAAGCCCCAGCAGAGTTAATTAAGTGCTGCATTTAAGAGGTGGAATCGAACGGAATCGCTTTGCATTTATTGGAGTTGGCTTTTCCTGCTCTCAGGGCTTGGAGGGAGGGCTGAGTACCTGTGCAGGGAGCAGTGCATTTGCATGGATTTGGCTGAGGGTTTGAGAGGAGGTTTGAGCTCTCTGAGCAGTGGTTTTGCTCACCAGCAAGCCCTGAGCATGCCTGATGAAGGCAGAGCGCTCTAAGTGCTGTCAGGAAGATGCAGGGGTGAGGATCCCCTGCTTTCCATCCCCTTTCCCATCCTCCTGGCTGAAAGATGTGTCTGTAAAACCAGTCCCTTCTGCAGACTGAGCTCACCAAGCTGGTGCATCTCTGCAGTGAATCCCATGCTCAGGTCCTGCTGGGTCGTCTCCCAGTGCAGCTCAGCCTGACTAATTAAGCGGGGGCTGAATCCCAGAATCCCAGAACTATTTAGGTTGGAAAAGCCCTCCAAGATCACTGAGTCCAAGCTGTGCCAAATGTCCACCTGAGTCACCGAATGTCAACCACCTGAGTGCCACATCCAGTCATGCCCTGCACAATTTTGGGCACTCCAACCTCCCTGGGCAGTCCATTCCAAAGCTTGACACCCCTTTCCATGAGGAAATTCTTCCTGATTTCCAACCTGAAACTTCTCTGGTGCAGCTTGAGGCTGTTTCCTCTCATTCTGTCCTGTTCCCTGGGAGCAGAATTCATCTTCTCCTGGCTGTCCCCTCCTGTCAGGGAGTTGTGCAGAGGCAGAAGGTTCCCCCTGAGCCTCTTTTACTCCAGGCTGAGCCCTTTCCCAGCTCTGCTTCCTTCTCTAGCCACGCTCTGGCCCCTCAACATCTTTCTTGTGATGGTCACAGAACTGCACACAGCATTTAAAATGAAAATAAACCCCACGAACAACCAAAATGTGACCCTGTGCTGGTGGGGCTCTCTGTGCAAGGAGGAATCAGTGGCTGTGAGTACAGACACCCCCTCCAGGCTGAGGCTCGGCCATCACTGGGGTTAGGAACCCGCCACTTGGAATAATCTGAGATGTTTCCTGTGCTCTGGATGCCACTGAGCCTGGAAAATTCAAGCTGATCTTGTTTGGTGTCTGCCTGCACCTTGCTGGAGGGCTGTTCTGTTCTGCTGGAAGCGCCAAAAAGAGCAGGTCCGTGTCTGAGGCAGAGCCAGCTCCTCCTCTCAGCTGGAAATGGAGCTTCTGGACTCACCTGGACTCACCTGGCCTCATCCCCCACTGCCAGCATTCCAGCAGGATAGGTTATCTCCATTATTTTGACCACAGAGGATGACTTGCAGTATTTCACATTTCCCTGGCTTGTCCTTTCACCTGCCTGTCTTTTCCCTTCAGCCTCCTGTGCTTCTGGTGCCTGACTTTATTATCTTTGCTATTTCTAACTTTTTTTTTTTTGTCCCTGTCGGAGTCTGATTTCTGCTGGGGGGAAGATGGAAAAGGTCAGGCTCTCACCAGTGACGCTTATTTAATTTGTTTGCTGCATCTGTGGCCAAACTTTGCATGTATGTTGCAAGTATGACCTGCCAGGAGCCTCCTGGGCACGTGGGCCCTGTGGTTGTTTATTTTTTTAATCTCTCCTCTGTTGTTCTTTTCTCCCACCTATTCCCAATTTTACCTCTCCTGCAAGACAAAAAAGCTTAGTGGACTGCAAACAGCAAATAAAGCTGACATTTGCAGCAGTCAGTCTGATACAAGAGCACGGGGATGCAGCAGCACTTTTTGGGCTTGTTTCCACTCCTTATTTAAAATCTCTTTCAATCAGGAGCTAATGACAAGTTTTGGTCACGAGAGCTGATGCACAGGGAAAAAAAAAATACCCACCAGTCTACATTCAAAATAATGCAAACCATTATAAATAGGGAGATCTGCAAGGATATAATCAAGCTAAATTGCTCATTGTTGCTCTCACCAGAGATGATTTCTTGCTTCTCTCTGGGCTGGGCTGTCGTCTGGCTTTAGGGAGGATGTGTTCTCTCTTTATTCCAGTTATAAACCTTTGCAGCAGCAGCAGCTGGTGGCTGCAAGACTGTTTTTTTTTTTTTTTTTCTCTGGGTTTTGTGCAGATCAAGCAAATATTCCAAGCTTGAATATTGCAATCCAAACTGTGGCAGGAAAATTGTCCTGCAGGTTTCTGCCACTCTTCCTCCCTCAGCTGAAGTGACCCCTTGAGGTGGAGCTGTCTCCTCTGGGACTCTGCAGACACAGACAAGTCTTGCAACAGGTCACAGCAGCAGCCTGCCAGGAAAACAGCTCTGGCTTGGGAATAGAGGACTCTCTCTGCCTGCAGATGGTGTGCAATAAGCTCTGGATTTTCGTGGCTCTGAGCAATTTATCCTATTGAAAGGAGCTGAGCCTGGAGAGAGTCGGGAGCTGATGCTGAAATCTCCAAACAAATCATAATGCGTTTTAATACTTGGGTGGCTTTTTTGTCCTAATTTTCTTCAACAGTGCTGTGTGTGAAAGCAACATGAAAACTGTGCACTTTTCTGTGCTTCAACTGAAATAGTGTGAGGAAACATGGAATGGTTTGGGTTGGAAAGGACATTAAAGTTCAGCCAGTCCCACCCTCCTGTCATGGGCAGGGACAACTTCCATCATCCCAGCTTGTTCCAGCCCCATCCAGCCTGACCTTGGACACTTCCAGGGATCCAGGGGCAGCCACAGCTCCTCTGGGCACCCTTTTCCCGGGCCCACCTTCAGAGGGAAGTATTTTTTCCCAATATCCCATCTAAACCTTCCCTCCTTCAGCTTAAGGCCATTTCCCCCTTGTTCTGTCACTCCCTGCCTTTGTGAAAAATCTCTCTGCCTTGTGGATTGTGGAGACAGCTTGTAAAGCTGGGCAGCAGTATTCTGGTTTGCTGATTTCAAATTCTATTTTAAATTTTTTTAATAATAATTTGCTTGGTTGTTTCTTCACTGGGCAGTTCTCTGAGAAGTGTAGGTGGCTTGGCAGTGAAACTTGCCATGGAAATACCACAGCCTGAAAAACTTTATGATTATGGAAGGCAAACATGGCTTTATGATGTCCCTCTTGTCCCCAAAACACAGGCTTTGGCTCAATTATTCTGCATGTGTCTCTCTTAAAGCTTTTTTCTCCTTGGCTCCACTGCGTGTGGAACAACTTTTGCTGGGGAGTGGGAGCGTCCTGAGGGTGAAGTGACCTAATTTCATCTGTGCTGCTTTCGTCTTTCTAACCT
>VRYO01001366.1:24328604-24351552 GCA_009812075.1 Sialia sialis
GGACAAATCCTGTGGTCTTCCCAGCTACCCAGAAGTGCGGCTTATATTCAGATGCGGCTTCTAATCGTGAAATTACTATACTTGGATATTTTTTTATTTGGCCTGGTTCTTGGTGGGAAGGCAAGCTCCTGGTGGTGGAGTTAAGCTCCCATCAGAGAGTGTCTTGTTTGGACACGTTGACAAGTCACTGATGTCCTTGTCAGCTGTACATGTCAACCTGGCTGTCAGCAATGCATGAGAGGGGTGAAGGTGCCTGCTCTCACCTCCTGCCTCCTTGTGTCCCACCTGTGACAGGCAGGGAAAACCTGGCTCTGACAGGCAGCTGGGAAAGCCACCAGCTCCTGGCTGAGCACGACATGGATTTTCTGTGAGGTCTCAACCCCCTTGTTATCACCGGGAGCTCCACAAGGAGCTGCTCCTCCAGAGAAAGCAGGCACCCCAGGAATGATGGTTTTTGGAGTTTCTCTTGGAAAAAAGCCTGGTGTATTTGGGGTTAGGTGCTGGGACATCACAGCTTGCAGCCTCTTGCTGGCACATTTTTGCCAGGTGGAGATGAAGAGTTTTGTTGGGGTGCTTGGAGAACTCTGCTCTCCACCTGTAATTTGTTTTGGTCAGAACTTTCATTCCTCTTTATTGTGGTTTTTCTAATTTTCCTCTGGGCTTCTAATGACAGTGATTATGCCAAATGTGGCACGTTTCTTGTGCTGTGGAAATGGCTTTCAGCCCCAACTCCCAGTGCTTAAAGGACCATTAAACCCCCTGCTTTTCAGAACTGAGCTTTGGTGTTCTCCCCACTCCATTTCCAGTCCTGTGTTAAGCTGTAAAGTAGTGAAATTGCTGACTTGATTATGTTGCATTAATTAATTATCTCTATAGCAACATGCACTGATGTCATAAATATGGGAATTCAGCAGCGCAGCTGGATGGAAGAGGAGCTAATGGATAAATGGGGAGAAAGCTTTTTTTTTTTTTTTTTTTTTTAAATCTCTGCAGTAGTTAAGTAAACAGATTACTAATAAAGTGATATTTTGCATACTTCCTCTTTCACTGCCCCATTTCCCTTTTGATGGAACCTCCTGCACTGCATAGGTCCTGTGTGTTCCATCCTAAACAAGTTTTCCAAGCTGCAGGTCCCACTCTCAGCCTGCTCAAAGCACTGGGTTATGCCCTGCTGGCTTTTATACTGAAATTGAAGCAGCAAGAATCCCTTTGCCTTCAGCAAATGAGAAGGGAATTTTCCCTGAGAAGGGAAAATACAGTTAATTTTGGCATTGTGGGGTGGAGGGGGTGACACAGTGCGAGACAGGAGATGTCAGGAGGCAGAGGAGACGGAAAAAGTGAATTTTGGCTCTGAGAAGGCTGGGATGCTCTGCATAATGTGGGTACAAGTAGCTGTTACTTGTCTGGCTGTTGGGAGTCCTGGGTCATCTCTGGAAGTCCTGGCTGGGCCACTGACTCTCCTGTTTTGGCTCTGGGATTAAAGGCAGGATGAACAATGCTTGAGCAGTGGGGGCTCAAAGAGGGACTCTCTCCCTGGAGTATGTAGCAGATGTGGTGTCCTAAGAACCCAGCAGGAATGGCTTGTGATAATAACTGCAAAATCAGGCTAGGAAAAGGAATAATCAGCTGTTTCAAAGGAAGAAATATGGTCAGAAGAGTCTGTAATTACACTGCAGGTCTAAAGCTCCCAAGAGGTTGAGACCTGGGGCTTTTCTCACTCCTTTTTTTTTTTTCTGTCAGTCTATCCCCTGAATAATTTTGTTTTGCTGTTTGTTTGCCACCATCAGCTGTGAAGCTGATCAGTCCTTAGCAGTCCAGCTTGAGGAGTGGAGGCACTCTGCGGTGAATAATTTATTCAGCTGATCTATTTTGATGTCTGTCATTTGGCAGGTCCCAGGCAGGGTCTGTGTGGAGGAGGCTGGCAATGCAGCACTGCTATTTATACAGCACCCAGGCTCGGGGGAGCACTGCAAGGGGTGAAGAGAGTGTGATCTCAGAGCACTGGGAATGTCAGACACCCCTGCTTCCTGCAGCAGGAAAACACTTTGGGATGTTCAATGAGTTTTGCACTGTGGTGGAGCAGGGGAAAATTCACAGTGAGGGTGTGCTGGGCACTGCTAGGTGAGCTCTGAGTCCCTTGAGAGGTGTTGAGGTTTAAAACCCTCCTGTGGAGCAGCCCAGGCCATGTGCCACACAGCATCTGCTGGGAAAAGGTGGCCCCAAATTTTGATGAGCTGCCCCATATTTGATTAGCTGCCACAGCGAGTCAGGGCAGGTTTAACTGAGTTTTGCAGGACACTTCACAAACATCACAGTTTGTCTTGGGTTGCAATACAGGATGTGACCAAAAGTATATTTTCTATCACCATCTGTTGTGCCCAGGTGGGGCAGTGATCCTATCTCTGTGGGAGATATTCTGCTAATGGACCATGTGTTAAAATCCCGGTGGGGCATTGTTCTTTATCTTTTCTACAACCCATCCTTCCTTCAGGGATTTATCTTCTGCTCATGGCCATTGAGTCCCACTGTGTGACTGATAAAATTACTGCATCCCACTGGGAGATGCTCCAGCCAGGGGGAGGAGCCCAACTTTTCTTACCAAGATAAAAACTGAGATTTTGGGACACGAAGGGAGCCCTTTCTCCACTGAATTCCAGAGGAAACTGGACTTTTCCACATCATCACTGGACCTTTGAAGGGAAACTGCCCCTTGTCCAGGAGCACTGCTCCAACTGAAGCACATCTGTCACTGCACGAGGATGCAGCCACCATTGAATGGGACTGCTGCCAACACCCTGACTGACTGATGGGGTGTCAGCTTGGATTCTGACTTTGTCAGGGTTTGGGGTTTGTTTCTTTGTAGTACTGTATTTCTGTTTTAATTTTCGTAGTAAAGAACGGTTATTCCTAATTCCCTTATCTTTGTCTGAGAGCCCCTTGATTTCAAAATTATAGTAATTTGGAGGGAGGGAGTTTACATTCTCCATTTCAAAGAGAGGCTCCTGCCTTTCTTAGCAGACACCTGTCCTCCAAACCAGGAAAACATTATAAATCATCCCTCTCTGCCTGGGATACATGCAGGAAGGGTTAAGTTGTAAAACAACCTGTCCTTTCCTACATAAATTAAAAGACTTGTTAACGTGGTGATGTTTTGACTCCCGTGGAAAAGTGTTTATTTTGGTAGCCTGCACAAAGTTCCAGCTATTCTAAAACCCTGAGATTTCACAGCCGAGCTTTCATGTTCCCAGCAGAGAGAAGGAGGTGAGATACTCAGAGAATCTCTGTTCTTATTCCAGCACTGCACTTGCCAGCCAAATTTTCAGAAGAGCCCAGTTTGCTGACAGAAATGGGGTTGCTGATGTGCTGAAGGAGAAGGAAGCGCCCGAGAACATTTCCCTCCCTGGGTCCAATCCTCTCCCATCTTATCTTTCCCTTCCATATGTTTCCCCTGTAATGAGAGGAATTATTTATCATTAAAGTGATATATAATTTAAAAATTAAAGTTAATGAATGCTTAAATTAATTTACTGACAAAAACAAATGTCCGTCCTTCAGATCCTATAATTTTAATTGGAGTGGGCTACGGCTTAATTAACATGTATTGATTGTAGTCCTGAGTGCATCTATAGGTGGGTGGACTGTGTTGGGAGAAATCCTCCTCGGAGATGAAGATTTGCTGATAACATTCTGAATAATTGTCTTGTGAAGAGACAGAAGTCTTTGCTGTTTTCTCTGCAGAAAGCTTTAAACAAAAGGTATTGTTTATAATTAAGGCAAAAATTTGGCACAGCCACTTTATAGATGGGAAGAGAATTCTGCTGCAAAAAAATATTAATGAATTGACTCATTAATTAGGCGCACAAAGAAGACAGAAAATTGGAGAAGAGTTGGAGCAAATAAAGAATTCAAGAGGGAAGTACTCACAGGAGCCTCCTGGCACTTTGGGGCAGGTTTGGGTACCTGCAGAGGGGAAAAGCCAGAAAATGCTATTTTTTTGGACAGGACAAGAGGAAACAGCTGCACCAGGGCAGGTTGAGGTTGGACATCAGCAGGAATTCCTTCACAGAAAACGTTGTCAGGTATTGGAAAACGTACAACTGGATGTGGCACTCAGTGCTCTGGTCTGGCTGCAAGGTGGTGATTGATCAAAGTTTGGAGGGGATGATCTTGGAGGCCTTTTCCAACTTCAATGGTTTTGTGATTCTGTAATTCTCTGATTTTCTCAGCCTTGGGTTTGAGAGGTTTTTTTCTCCCACAGCACAAACTCCTCCTTCTTCAAAAAATATTTTTAAAAAATTGAATTATATAGGTGCAAAGAAAACAACCAGTCCTCTAGACTTGACTCATGGCGAAATGTTTATAAATTCAGATCCAGGCTGCAGAGACAAAGAGTCCCAGTGCCTGACCATCCTTTCAGTGAAGAATTTTTTCCTAATACCCAACCTAAACATCCCCTGGTGCACTTTGAAGCCATTTCATCTACCCCATGCCTTTTTTCCTGGGAGGAGAGCCTGAACCTCACCTGGCTACGACCAAATGAAAGTTTTCCTTTTGGCCTCCATGCCCTACAGGAGGAGGATTGTGATCCATCCAGTAAATGGAAGCTCCTTATCCAACTTGTCAAGCCCGTCCCTTGTGCTGCCCCTTTTTATTAATGCCATGCACAGGCAGCGCCTTCCTGGAGACCTTTTTTCCCCCCCTCCAATATATTGAATAAATTCTACATCAGGAAGGAAAGTAACTTGCAATAATGAACCATCAGTGGGTATTTAAGATTGCTTTAATGGGTCACATTGATGTAATCTCCACTTTTTCCTGGGAAGATGGTACTGGGCCATAACCTCCATTCATATTTATGTCAGAAGAAACTATACGGTGGAGATGGCCCAGAAAAAGCTTTTCCCTGCTAAGCAGTCGGATACAAATGCACAGAACTGCCAGAAATATTTGAAGGGAGACAGGGAAATATCAGATGTTCAGGGCATTTCTCTCTTGCCTGGAAAAATTCCTGAAAAACTGGTTTCTCACCCTAGGATGTGACTCTAGAAGGTGTGTGCCCAGAAATGTGCAAGGTGGAGCAACTTCAGGGTTACTCTCAGGAGCACTTTTATCTTTTGGCATCTGGGCATGAGGGGTATCTGTATTTTTTCTGGCTAAAAAAAATCAGGAGGGAAAGAGAAAAAGAGCTATATAAATAAAAGCAATGGAGGTGTGTGTATATAAATATATATACACACAATAAATAAAGATACATGCAATAAATATAGATACATGCAATATAAATATATATATACATACAATATAAATATACATACTATATATATACATACAATATAAATATATATACATGCAATATAAATAAATATACATACAATATAAATATATACATGTATAATATCAGTGATGTTTGACCTTCCAGTCCTGTCTTTATTTCTGTTATTCCTTATTGGTCAGACCTTTCTGAAGCCAGCCAGGACTGGGGTAGCAGGGACATTTGGGCTGTCTATAAATAAAATAAAGGATGAAAATTGCATTTAGGGCCATTCCTCTTGGCCAGAAGCAGCAGCTCTGTGTTGATGCAGCACTGCAGGAGGATGAGATAAAGTTGCAAGTTCGCTTGGTCAGGATGGATGAGGGTGCAGGGGAAGGCAATGAAAAGAACACAAATTCCCAGAGCTGTCTGGGCGAGGAAGGGACAAACATGACTAATGCTGCCTGAATGATTTGCACAAAAGGATTTTCTTGGACAAACTTTGCCTTTCTGGAGGTAAACTGTCAGAGGGCACAATGCAAGTTTTCTGATGTGTTCATGAGTCAGAATTATTTAATGAGGGAATGGAGCAGCCATCCCCCAGGCTTTGGAGCTGGATTACCCAGGGGACCAACGCTGCTCAGTTTCTATAAATGCTTCCAGTGGTTCCCATCTAGCCACACTTTATATTTTTCTTTTTTTCTTTCTTTTTTTTTTTTTTTTTTTTTTTTTTTTTATCACACCATCTAATTTTTTTGTTCTTTCTGTCAGCCCTTTTGATGCACCTGTGAGAAGAATAATTTATTCAGCCATTTTTTCGGTGTGATTATCTCTTAGCAGAAAGGCAACAAGTAAAAATTAGTGGTGTAGCACACACACATGGGCTAAAGAATTTCTTCCTTTCCTCCTTTCTCTTTTTACTTTAAGGCATTCATTTGTTGAAAAATAGCATTTCAGGTCAGCTGAAATGATTTGAACTCAACAAAAAGATGACAACAGAAAGTAGCAATTTGGAAAAAATCAAACCACTTTTTGTGCATTTTTGAAATTAGATGCTTTTACTTCTGTTTTTTAAAGTGATGTTTGGAGACAAAATGAAACTAATGTTAACTTAAAAAAGATGCTCTTTGGTGTTTCCCCATTGAATCTTCCCTCCCCAGCCCCAAATTTTCTCCTTGCTTTAATTTTGTTTAGGAAGAAATAGGCATGTTTGTCATGAGCTGGCTCAGGATGATCCCAGCTACCTGGCCAAAAGGAAGTAAATCCATGGATTTAACAACATGGTTATTAACTAGTTGAAGCCTCCATGAACAAAAGAAACGAAGCAGAGGGAGAGCTGCCAAGCATTTGACACATTGTTCTGGCAAATATTTGCTTTTTTCATTTGGTCTGATGTGGGAAAATGTGTAAATATGAGTGTGGAACTTAAATTCCTTTGGCTTCTCCCCTTCCAGGAGGGTCAGGCTGTCTCTCCTGAGCCAGGGATGAGGTCCAGCTGGGAGAATCCTCCTGTCTCAGCCCTCCATCCCTCTGCACAGCTGCTGGAGCCCAGCCCATCCTCGGGGATGTGCATCCTGTGACTTGGATTTTCACTGCTCTGAAAATGGAGAATAAACCAGGAAAATCATATAGGTAAGAATCTTTTTAAAGGAAAAATGACATCTGAGCAGTCCCCAGGCTGTCCTCCTATGCACAGCAGAGCCTGGAGGTATCTAAGATCCTTCTGGGCATCCAAGGGACACTGAAAAGCTGGAGGAAGAGCATCTGGAGGGGCAGTGACACATGAGCTGCAGGATGGGGTCCCAGCAACCTGGATTTTGCTGTGCTCCCTGCCCACTGCACAAGCATGTCCCAGGAGCAGCAAAACTGCTCAGGCCTGTGTGGAAATGGAAGAATGAAGTGCGAGTTCATTTTTCCTCTCTTTCCCAAGCAGGAGATTCATGAGGTGGCTGGGTGAGTTTAAGGGAACTTGCAGTCCTTTCATCATATTGATGGGTGGATGGATGGCGTGGCTTGGAGGATGTTTAAGGCTTTAATTAAATCAGGGCTGCGCTCTCTGCAACAGTTCCCTGCTGCTTTAGAGAATCATTCCCAGCCTCTGCAGAGCTTGTGTGGTGGGATGACCCTGTGCCCAGCAAAGCTGCTCCTTCCTCAGCTGGACATGGGGAGAGAAAATTTAAAGAACAGGGAAGGATCACTCAGGAATTACCATGGGCAAAAAGGTTTCAACTTGGAGAAATAGATTTAATTTATTGCGAATTGGAGTCGTGTAATGAGAAAAAAACCCCCAGATTTTACAAGCACCTTCTCCCCACCCCTCTCTTCTAGCCAGGCTTAGTTTCACTCCTGAATTTTCTCCCCACTCCTGCCCAGCAGTGCAGCGGATGAGGAATGGGGTTGTGGTCAGTTTTATCCCACATTTATTGTCTCTGCCACTTCTTCCTCCTCATCCTTTCCCTGCTCCAGGTCCCTCACACATGAGACCATCCTGCATGAAACATTCCAGAGTCCTTCCCACAGGCTGCAGCTCTTCACTGCAGATTTCCCTTGGGATCACAGCCTCCTTCAGGCATCCCCATCCTCCACAGTCCCTTTTCCACCATGGACTTCCAGGTCTCTCTGCCTCACGGGGTTCCCAGCTCTGTTGGACCCAGCAGAATCTTCTGGCAGCTTCACAGCAGCCACTCCTGTCACCCCACGCTGCCCAAACCTCACCATGCCAGCCCAACACACCTCAAATCATTGCTTTGTATTAATTTTTTAGCCTAAAACAAGCTCTGGAGACATGTTATTTTGGAGATTAAAGTTCTAGCATAAACAAACTCAGATGCATGATGTTTTCGCATGGGAGATGTTTTTAGTATCTTATTTAATGCTCCAAACAAAGCCATTGCTCGTGGTGTTTTGCAGCCTGGATGCCTTTGAAAGGGTAGATAATGGACCCTGTTTGATGTTGAGCTATTTGGGGCTTTTTATTTGCATTTTGTGGCTCTTATCTTGTAAACAAAGCCTCCTTTCTGTGTCTGTAGATCAGGATGTCACCCAAAAAGCTCTGTGGAAATGGGAGATGGCTCCAGAGGTGCAAGACACAAGTTCAGGGGCAAATGGAAATGAGGGATGAAGAACATTTTCCCTTTGAGGTATGGCTCATCCTGGCAGAGACTGGAGGTAACTTTTGTTTTTCCCATGCACCTTTGCTTTTTTTATATTTTTAATTTTATTTTTTTAAAGCAATCCCAGACTGGCAAAGCAGGAAGGTGAATTTGCTGGAAAATTGCAACGCCTCCCCAAAATTCAATAGCTGCCCCTGAGTGCTTGGCTTCTGGGCATGGTGAAGGAAACAAATGCCACCTGCAGAACTCCAGCTCTTTGTCAGAGGGTAGAGGAAGAGAGCAGTGCAGAGATGTTGTTAATTTGTTGTCTCAGGGAATGAGCATCCATCCCTTGGAGCTGCAGGGAGGGCTCTCAGTGTTTTGCAGACTCCTCATGATGCAAGCCTTTGGAAAACTTGTGTCTGAGGGAGTTTAGGAGGCAAATCTCACTTCCAAAGCCATCCCAGCAGGGTTCAGTGCTGCTTTGCAAGGCTCTCCCTGTGGCATCCAGAGCAGCAGCTCAAAGGGAAGCGTGCAGGAATGAATCAGGCATCGCTGCTGCGGCTGCTGTGTGTGAGCAAGTTGTTCTAATGTACTTATCTCTTGTTTCTGGAAAGGTTATAGAAGTAAATAATATTGCTTTAACACAGTGTCCTTGTACTGCCTGCCCAGCTCCATGGATAACTCTTCCAAAGCCTGGCTTGTGGTGATTAATACCCTGCAGAGGGGAATTATTTTGTTTTAAAAGGGAGCAAAGAGGTAAAGCTTGAAGATGCTTCATGCCCCCTTGTGCTTGAGGCTGACTAGTTTTAGTTTCTTCTTTCAGCTTGAGGGAACTGGTAAAATGTGTTCTCTGCTGCCCTGTGATGTTGATCCCTAGCATTGAAATTAATTGCAGTAATTTCACAACAATAAGGCCCACTGGAGTATAAGATTCACTTCTGGGTTGTCGGCAATTTCCCTAACTTTATCCATATATAAGGTGCACCAGACTATAAGGCGCACTTTTTTCCCCCGGCAAAGATCCATATGCAACAAAGTAATGAATTAGTAACAGAATGGCGTGATCGCAGGGTTTACTGGCAGGTGTTCAATTTGCAAACATTTTTCATGGATCGGTACAGCCTTCAAACGCAGCCCCAGGTGCCCTCCCCGTGCCGTGGACCCCGCCACACCCGCCCACTCCCGGAGCCGGCTGCCGCAGCTCTTGCAGCTCACACTTCCAGGTTGGCAAATTCCTGAACTTTGTCCATATATAAGGCGCACCAGATTATAAGGCGCACCTCCAGATTTCGATCAAAATTTCAGTCAAAAGGGCGCGCCTTATAGGCGTGAAATTACTGTAATTAACATTGAGATTAATGAAAACTGCCCCTTTTCCCTGAATATTCTCAGTATTTCACCTCTCCATCCATCCATCCATCCTGTCTGGGATTTCAGTTCTGTGTTCTCTCCTTTTCCAGAAACCTTTTGTCTTTGTGGAGCACAGATCTTGCCCCAAGCCATCCAGCTCTGTGTGCTCCCCACTGACGTGGCTTCTCCAAAACTTTCCACTTAGTGGTCAAACCTCTTTTGGCCTTTGAAAGCCTTGGCTTGGGAGGGAAATTCTTCTTCTCCAAGAAGGGATGCTGCAAAATAAATCCCACCACAGGCAAGGCAGAGGCATCTAATCTTCCTGCTCCCTAGATTTAGCTGTGCCATTAGCCTGGACCCTGCACATAAAGCTAATTTTATAATTTGTAAACGTAGCTGAGTGGGTTTTATAGAGGAATGTCGGGAAGTGATGAAATACCTTCAATAGATTTATAAAGAAGTTTAATGCATAAAGCTCTCTCCCCCCCTTCTGCCCCCCTCCTTCTGTCTTGGAGTTGCACACAACAGAAAACATGGCCGTGGGAAGGGCTTTGTGGCCAGCACTCAAGCCTTTAATTTTGCTTTTACAAGACAGTTTTATAACATCAAGAAGAATGGAAAAGCTGCAAGGCATGCACACTCAAGACGCTGTGCTCCTGGAAAGTTCTGGACGGGCTCCAGGCAATGTTTGGTTGCAAAGAAAGATGAAGGTCTTGGAAAGAAGAGGAAATATTCCTGTTCCTTGTGAGCTGGGAATGCCGTTGGAGCATGGGAAGGACAGAAAAAATTCATTCCTGCAACATCTGAGGGTGAGTTCTGATTGCATCAGCAACAACTTCTTCTGTTCCACCCCACTGAATTTCCCTGATGTGATGAAAATGAGCCATCCCATGATCTGCAAGACTCAAAAACCTGCTTTTTTGTTGGTGCTTGGGCTCTGTGTGGAGTTCCTGGGTGATTCCTCTGATTCAGTAAAATTATTCCCTTTCCTGCTTTCACCAGGGAGGATGACACTTGTGGTGCCCTGTGGGTATCACTGTGAATTTCTTCTGGGATTTTGGGGTTTTTTTTTGGTCTTTTTATTTTTTTGTTGGAGCAAAAATGGACTGGGGGGAAGGAGAGATGGATGTTGTGACCATGTATTCCCTGTTTTCCTCAGGAAACCAGGCCAGCAAGTGGGATGTGTCACAAAACCTCCATAACACAAATGCCTGCCTTAAACAGCCCCAGCTTCACAGGAGGGTTTGGGGGAGGGGTCAGGAAAAGGATTTTGGGCCCGGAGATCTGGATTAACAAGATAACTGATAATCAGGCTGATAGTCAGCATTCACAGAGCAGCCTTGTCATAACCAGCACCCTGCTCCCCTTCTTTATCACCCAAGGGCTGAGCAAACCCAAGGCCAACACCCTCCCATAGGTTTTCCTGCAGAATTATCAGAGGATCTGGGGGAGAAGGCTCCTCCCAGGCCAGTTTGCCCAGCTCTGGCTCAGCAGCTCTGCGAATTAATCTCTGTGTTATGACCTTACACACATGAGAAGCGTTGGAGGGAGGAAGGATCGCCTGGATGGATTTTTCCACTCCATCTCTTTGGTTTTTATGTTCCTAGTTGTGTTTTCTTTTAACGATTCGCAGCTTGGACTCTTTCCTGATTTTTCTTCTCTTTTTTTATTTGTTTCTTTTTTCCCCCCTCTCTCTCTCTATTGAACGCTGATGGAAAAGGAGAGTGCTTTCCTCCTGCCTACTTAAATCTTTGGCTGAGTCTCACGGAAAAACAGTCACACTTACTGCAGCTCCCAAAGCCTTCAAATCATCAGGAGAGAGGGGAGGAGGGAGCTGCAGAGGGAAGAAAATCATTTGTATAGGCGTAGAGTGAAGAATCACCTTCCTTTAAACTCGTGATCTGTCTCTGTTCCTACAGATTGCTGTCTCTGATCTTTTTTTCTCTGCCCAATATCTCCTTTCTATTATCTTTCCTCTGCTGTGATGTGTCCCTTTTTGCTGGGATGTCTTGCTCCCAGGAGAGTTTGAATAAGAATGCTGGGACTTGAAGATCCAGGTTATTGACAAGAAATCATTACTAAAACCTTTTAGTGCCTTTTCTGTAATTGATACAGGGATGGGCAGGGAGGATTTTCCTGTAGACACAGGTTTTTTCTCCCCCCCTCCAAATGTCTTTAAAAGCCCTGAGTGGGGTGTCCTCCAGCCATTTCCTAATGGGTTAAAGCATCCTGGTGCCAGATGCTTTGGGGTCTGTAAATATTGCCCTGTTTGCAGATGGAGACACTTGCAGGGAAGCAGATGGAGCCTGAAATACTGAGCAGCAGAAGACCCCAGAGTGCTTGCTCTCAGCTGAGCATGATCCTCTAAGTGATTTTGGGTCCCCCTTTAAGTTACTGAGATGTTTGGTTGCCCTTGCACAGTTACTGTGGCCATTTTGCCCCAAGTGAGGACAAGAGGTGCTGTGGGGTGGGCTGAAAACACCCAAAACTCTTAGCCCAGCCACTGGGGGCAAAAATAGCCTGGCTGGGATGAGAGCACTGGTGTGTTGTCTGTAAGAGGGGAGGGATGAGGGTCCAGGGGCTGACACTTGGCAAAACCCCCATTTCCTCTACCAAGAATATCTTCTGACCATCTCCCTTGTTTTTTTTTTTTTTCTGTTTTTTTTCTTTCTTTTTGCTGACATCTGTTGCTAGGAGATAGAAAGCACAGTCCTTTCTGAAGCATCTCCAGCTGCCTTCTACCTTCCTGGAGAGCTTCAGCTTTGTTCAGTGTCCCTGCTCCTTTCCTTCTCTGGGACTCATCCGTTTCATCTTCCTCCCCTGGCCTCCACACACTGCTCAGGAGGGATTTGCTTGTGAGCCTGCTCCCCAAATCCTCCTGCTTTAACCAGCACAGGATTCAGCATCAAACACCTGCCTGTGAACTTAACTCCTGTTCCAGATGTTCCTCCCCAAGGAGGCAGGACTGAGGGAAGCAGCCCCTCTGGCATGTGTGCAACTCCTCCTGCATGCAGATGTGCACAGGCAGCTCCCTCCATCTCCTTGGGATGTGCAACAGCTTCTCACCCCTCTGCAGGTATTTCTGTGCTCCCTGGGTTTTGCTCGGCCTTCAGCTTCCAATAAAAACTTCCTGCTTTAGGGGTTTCCCTTCCCCAGTTAAAATAAAAAGGGAGGAGAAGGATGCTGCAGAGGCTCAGGTGAGAACAGGGATGAGAAGGGGGTTGGGGCATTGCCCCCAGTTTCAGGCTCTAAATCACTCAGTGTGCCTTTAAAAAAGCAGAAACCAGAATCAAACAAATGGCATGAAAAAAGAGAAACCTGTTCTTAGTCTTCCAGCTGATTCTGTGGATGTGGAGCAGGTGGGCACTGAGGGCAGCAAAATGTTTAGTGATGGCTGAGCGAGGAAGTGACATTTTCCAGCTTGCCTAAGGATGCAAGAAAAATGCATCTGTGTCTGCAGCAGCCCCACGAGCCGGTGCTGACCTATTTACATGCCCAATTATGCACACAGGCAGATGCCCTCTTCCTACCTTGGAGCAAGGGGCTGAGCCAGGACAAAAAATTGCCAGCATGGAGTTTTTCCTGAGAACCAAACCTCCCCCAGATCCTGGGATGTCAGCAGAGAGCTCAGGATGTTGGAGGGATATGTTTAGATGAGATCTTGTTTATTTTCCTTTGGAGTGGGAGGTGCAGCTGGTTTGGAGGGAGCAATGAAAAATCCAGCCAGTTTTTCCCTCTCTGCATCCATTAATGCCCACTGAGCCCCCACTACCTTTGCCTCTGATATCCCTCCAGTGCTCTCTCCTCCTCCTTCCCACCCTGATTTACCATTTCCCATATTTCATTTCTGTTATGGCCACTGGCAGTGATTGCTTCACACATTCATCACGCTGTGGGTGCCACAGTGTCATGGTTGGTGCCTTTGTTTGGGTTCCAAAATCCTTAAACCACCTTAAAGCACCAAGCCCCAGGCCATTGTTAACCTGCCTTTAAAAGTGAGATTGCAGGAGAATTTTCCATGGGAAGTGGTGAAGTTTTTAGTGATTTCTTACACACCTCCTTTGCAGCCTCACTGCAAGATTTGATTTCAATGTTATGGGCATTGAGTTGGGAGTGATAACAATATGGAAATGAAAACTAAGGATTGATCTCAAGAGCTAAACTGAGCTTTGTGAGTCAGGAAGAAACTTTTCTGGGAACTTTTTCATTTGGGTCAGGCTGTGCAAGCATTAACTCAGGAATGGTTGGAGGCTTCATCATCCAGAAGTCCTTTTCCTCTATCACACCTGGGCAGCATCAGCTGTTTGAACCTTAATTCCTTCATTCCTACAATAAAGACAACGAAAAATAATTTGTTCTGGGAGGAAAGGCTCCTCCTACCTGGCAGCCCAGCTGTCAGAATTGTGACACCTCCTCCTGCCTGCTGTCACCTATCACTCACATTGAGCTGGAACAAGACAAGCCCCACACCCAGGGATGCTGCCACCCTTCCATCCCACTTTCCTGCTCTGGATAACGAGGGAAATCAATCATGCTGCCCTGGGGCTGGCCATCCATCTTCCTCAAGCTTGCCCTGGCCAGCCCTGTCCCCTGTGAGCTCCTTGCAGGAGAAGGGCACAGGTTATAGGAATTGCCACGCTGCAATTAAAAATTAGTATTTCGACAGTGCTGGATGCTTTGCAGTTGCTCTCTTGGTATTAATGATCTTAAAAAGCCTCCCTCAGATGGGAGGTGTTGGCTCTAAATCTGCCTGTTTCAAGACCTTCTTGAGGCCTCTGCAGAGGGCACTTCTCTCTTTGAGCAGAATCTGTTGGCTCAGAAAATCCCCAACAAGCCAGAGGTGTAAAATCACAAATGAAGTGAGTTGTGTTTGCCTAATTTTTGTCACCCAATTTCTGCGAATCCCCCATGGAGGTGCTTGAAAAGGACATATTCCTCCTTCTCCTTTCTTGCTAGTTTTGTCATCCTGACAAATGGTTGGTGTGCTGGTTGAGTTTCTAACGCTGCTGGAAATGGTTGTGGCTTTCATGTTTTCCAGCCAGCACTGTGATTTCCACAAAAAAAATGAGAGTGAGAGGCTGTGGGTAACTGTTCCTCTGTCTCTATTGCACCCCACCACAATTTGCTTTCCTACGAATAACACCTGCCTATTTTACATCTCGACAGCAGCTTTCCTTATTTATTGAAAAGCTGGGGATTCTTGGGGGATATTTCCATTTTTCTCTGCTATTCCTGGCGGTTGTGCTACAGCAAATTGGTCTCCAGCTGCACCTTTTCTCCTCAGTTTTGGCTGGAGGGAGCCTCTCTTGCTTGCTGGGCGTTCAAAAATCCCAGGAAATGGTCCCCAGCCCTGTTCCTCTGCTCTGGCACCTCTCCTGGATTAATGGCCATGGGGACAGTGTTGTAGCCCTTCACCTCTGCTTTTGGGTGTGCCAGGGATGGCTTGTGCAGGTTGATGTCATGAGGAGAATGAGAAGTTTGGGATTCTGTGTGGAGTTGTTGAGCCAGAGAGCTGGTCTAGGTCACTGGTGAGAAGGGGACAGAAGGTGACACACAAGGCAGGGAACAGTTTTTGCTGGGCTAACAAACATTTACCAGATGGGCTGGAAAGCAGAGTTGTTCTTTGCCAGAGTCCTGTTTTGACTGTCAGCCCTTGCCAGCTGCAAAGATAACATTCTGAGTTTCTGACAGGATTCTGAGCCTCTGCTTTTCTTAAGGTGTCATATCCAGACACAAACCCCATCGTGGGAAGAGGATGGGGATTCTCTCACAGGCGGGTTTGAGATGTACCCTGGGTGAATCACAGAACCATTAGGGTTGGAAAGGACCTCAAAGATCATCAAGTCCTCAGGCTGGATTTATTAATCTGTCCCTTTTTCACTGTACTGAGGGAAATGCCATCTTCTAGCTAGAAAATGAGGAAGGGCGTGAAAGAGCTGATGTTATTGGTGTTGTTTGATATATATCTAAACAAAAAAAGAATTGTAGATTATTCTGAGTTGGAAGGGACCCACAAGGATCAGCAAAGTCCAACTTCTGAGCCCACACAGAATGATCTCATGTTGTCACTTTTTTGGTGGTCTTTAGTTGTTAGGAAGTCCATGGGTTGGATTTCTTCCCCCAAAGAAACAGAGATATTTACATCCCATGGAGTTCTCTTCTCCTGAGAAAAGCAGGAGTGAAAGCTCCTGTTGTCACCCCCTCCTCTGGCCACAGCTTCCTCCTTTTGCAATATGAGCTGCTGTCTAGCACCAAATAGGATAATATTTAATCCCAGGGACATCGTATGGCTTTCCAAAGCACTGTAGCATAATTGGAAAAAGAAGAACGAGTGCGAAATCACAGCGAGACAACTCGGCCGAAATGTAAACTGAGCACATTGCAGAGCACTCCGGGACCTGCTCGTGCTCCACAGCACTATTTATGGTCCTTAACTGATCCAGAATAGCTGACAGGGTAAAAGAGGAGCCTCTGTTCCTTTGCAATTAGGCACTGGGCTCCCAAGCTTCTGTTTTCCAGGGGAGATCACCTCTGGCGATGGTGTGCCTCGTGTTTTCCTCCGAGGGATGCTGGAGCCAGGGCTGGGAAAAGGCTGCAAACACGATAAAAGAAATGGAGCTGGTGCGTTCAGAGGAAAGCCTGGCTTAATTAAATTAGCAGAATGAAAGCTGAGGAAGATAGCTGCCTATAAATACACTGGTGGAAGATGGGGAGGGCAGAGCAGCGCTGAAGGAGAACTATTTATGCCCGAGGATAGTGTTGGCACCAGAACAAATGTACGTAAACTGGCCCAGAATAAATTCAGCCTGGAAATTGGAAGATCGTTTCTGACAATTAGAGAGCAATGGGACTATGGACCAGCCTTCCTGTGGGAATAGAAGGGTATAAAACCTTTCCTGCTTTTAGCAGGAGGGCAGGATCCAGTGAGCCAGGGGTGCTGTGCAGCCCCAACACTCTTCCTCTTTCCCTTCTTTTCCTCAGTGATTTCTGCCTCAGCCTCCTATTTATGCCAATTCCCATCACGTCCCATCCTCCTTTCTGTTGCCTGATATGGATCTGAGTTGCTGGCTTTGCTCCCTTCTGATGCAGGTGGCTTTCTTCTAACAGCAATAAATTCCCCACATGGTCAGGAGCCTGCAGCATTCTTGGTGCTTTTTGATGTTCTTATTTCATTTTTTTTTTAATCTCTGTGCCCAATCCCTCTTTGTCCATTTGTCCTTCTTGCATGGAGGGGTCCAGACCAGGAACATTTGGTGTGTCTCAGGTAAGAGACTCCCTGGAGGGGAGTCTGATATCTCCTCTTTGGGTTAAACAGGCACAAAATGATAATCAGAGCCTATTTCCAGCCCTTGCATCATAACAAACACCTTGTGCCGGTGATGGAGAAGGGCTTTGGGAAAATCCGGAGTGTTGGGAGCCATGGATGCTGAGCAGCCCTTGGGATGCTGGCAGACGTGCTTTGCAGTCCAGGCTCTGGGAGTTGACCCATTTGCACAGCTCTTTCTGGGAGATATCCTGTGTGGACAAATCCTTCTAGGACTGGGAAATGAGAAGTGCTTCAGGATAACTTTTTGAGTGCCTTTTCTCGGGTTTCCATCGAACTGTTGTGAAGGGGATGGGGCAGGGAGGTGGCTGAGCTCTCCTTGTCTGCAGGGATGCTTCCAGGAAGCCTCCTACCATGCTCTTGGCTCATGAGATTGGATGTTTATGTTTGGTTTAGGTGCAGCAATAGCTCAACACTGAGGTTGACCTTTTGCTAAAAATACGGGCAGTTGAAAGATGCAAGTGGGTGTGAGGAAAAAAAAGGGATTTCTCTGCTTGCAGGTTTTGCCCATTCCTCTAAGCTGGAGCTTTTCCTCATTTATTACCATAATGAAGCCCTGTGAAACTTCCCAAAAGGCAGGAGGCCTAGCAAGGAGAAGCATAAAACCAAATTCCTCCTGCAAGTGAATCATAATGTTGAATCCCAAGTGTGCCAGAGAAAAAAGAGAAAAATTAGAAGTCTTTGTTGGGTATTATGTCAGCTTTCCGGATTATCAAAGGAAATCTTTTCAGCAAGGTAGTTGAAATACTGGGTTTTCAGGGGAATTAAATGCCAGCCTGTGTGTTTGGGGTGCCTAATTCCTGTAAGGCCTTTAAAAACTCGTGTCTTCATTCACATTCTCGGAGTGTCACAGCTTAGCCAGCCCGAGCTCCGTCCGACATGCAGGCAATTCCTCTTGATGAGGGAGAAGGGCTGGTGCTGCTGCTGCCATTCTGCATGCACACAGCTCTGCCAAAGGGCTGCCAAGTGCCTCTGTTTGAACTTTACCCTGCCTGCAGTTAATTGCAATTATATATTTAGTTATCAGGATCAATTGGAAAGTTGGGGAAGGAGGGATGCTTCACCTCATTTTCTCATTTACAGCTCCACAGCTCAAAAACTTGTGTTTCTAACCCCCTTAATCCCCATTATTTGCTAAACCCTGTCCTTACTGCAGGTTTGAGATTCAGTCTTATCAGTCCTTTTCTTCATAAAGCAAAACAGCACAGGTATCAGATCAGAATGCATTAAAATAATAATCCTAAACAATGCAACCAACCAAACTAGTTTGGTAAAGCAACAGTTTGCATGCATCGAGGTTTTTTATTCCCTTAACGCTGTGTAATTGGGCTGCAGGTGAAGTTGAATATGTCATTTATGGCAGGATAAAAGTGAGGAATTTCTGAGTATGGCTGTGCTGGGGAGCTCAGACCTCATGGATGGGTCACAAAGGAAGGACTGAGAGGAGCCAGCCCTGCAGGAGGCTCCCTTTGGATCCCTGGCAGCATCCAGGAGGGATTAGGGCTGTGTGGGTACAAATCCCAGCAGTGGGGTGAGGGACATTGTGGGCACAACACTGGGTGGGACTTCTCTTTGATGTTGCAAGACCTGAAAGGGGATGAACTGGGAAGAATTTAATTTGGAAAATTCTGCCTGCTCCTTCCAGCTCCTCACCACCCCCACGGACCCACAGGCAGCTTTATCATTGTCACAATTATATTTGTTCTGGTCCCAACCGGGTCAAACCTTACAAGCCAAGTACCAAGCAGTTGCCTGTGCCTTGCTTTCCCCCCAGATTAAGCCCTTTGCATCATGCACCTGTAGAATGACTTCAAAGCACTGCATATCCCATTTTCTTCCTCAGTTCCTGCCTTTGTTGGTCTCTGTTCTAAAGCAGTGAAAGGAATATTGAAATTCTCATGCCTTCTCCTTATTTATTTAGCATTACCTTGGCCCTGCTCAGTTGGGGTGCCTCAGCATTAAGATTTTACCAGCCCAGCTCTGCTGTGCCAGACATGGGAATGTTTTCCCCGGATGCAGGTGGAGAGTAAATCTGTAATTCTGTGGTAACTCAAACCCAGAGGCAATGCTGTGCTCAACTCCAGCTGCTCTTCTCCTCTTCCCACTGCCCTTGTCCTGCCTGCATTGCTTCTGGGATGCTGTCCTAGACGCTGTTTTGGGGGAATATGTTAGATGAGATGGAAAACCCGGCTGAGTTCCTTGCTGGAGCTGCATTCCTTCATGCCTCTCTGGTCTATCTATCTGGCAGCATAAAGGAAAACATCATTAGTCTTTAGCCTAATCCCTACTGAAGCATTGGGCTCCTTCTCCTGGTGGCCAGCAGCACTCCAGAGAGATGCCAAGAAAGCTTAGGTGTTGGCAGGGCTGTGGGAAGTGGGGATCCTGGCCAGTTCAGTTTGCATTGTAGGTGCTGCAAAGCAGCTGCCAGCTCACCCCAGGACGTGACCTCTGGGGCTTTTTCCTGTGGTCTACAGCACATTGCAGGGGCAATGCCCTCTCTCCCTCTTCAGTAATGATTATAGACTCTGTTCTTGGAGAAAGGGGTCTCTCCATGCCAGTGCTGCCAGCCCAGCATCACCTCCGGGCTATGGGCAGCAGGGAAAGCCAGGGTAAGAATTGGGTTACAGCACAGGATGTGATAAAAGGTATCTATTCTATTACCATCTGTTGAGGGTGGGGGCAGTGATCCTGATCTCCATGGGAGATATTCTGTTAATGGACCACCCATTGAAACCAGCTGGAGCAGTGTTCTTTATTTTTCCACAACCCATCCTTCCTCCAGGGAGATAGGCTGTTAATGGGCCATTGAGTCCCACTGTGTGACTGATAAAATTACTGCCTCCCATTGGGAGATGCTCCAGCCAGGGGGAGGAGCCCAACATTTCTTACCAAGATAAAAACTGAGATTTTGGGACACCAAGGGAGCCCTTTTTCTCCTGGAATCCAGAGGAAACTGGACTTCTCCATATCATCACTGGACCTTTGGAGGGAAACTGCACCTTGTCCAGGAGCACTGCTCCAACTGAAGCACATCTGTCACTGCAGGAGGATGCAGCCACCATTGAATGGGACTGCTGCCAACACCCTGACTGACTGAGGGGTGTCAGGTTGTATGCTGACTCTGTCGGTGTTTGGGGTTTGTTTTTTGTTATAGTGTATTTCTGTTTTAATTTTCCTAGTAAAGAACTGCTATTCCTAATTCCCTTATCTTTGTCTGAGAGCCACTTGATTTCAAAAATAGAATAATTTGGAGGGAGGGGGTTTACATTCTCCATTTCAAAGAGAGGCTCCTGCCTTTCTTAGCAGACACCTGTCCTCCAAACCAGGACACCAGGTGGGAGGAAAAAGAGAGGATGAGGATGGAGGGATGGCAGCTCGAGCTTGCCTGACACCTTTATCAGCAGCTCCTTCCAACCTGGGCTGGCATCTCTTGCTGCTGGCACGGTCCTGGCAGAGGGGCTCTGCTCGTCCCTCCTGCAGTCATCCCTGTGACCCGCCACCGTGGCGTGCTTCCAGGAGAGTCATCAGCTCCTAAAAATAACCGGGGAATAGCTGATGGTGTGGCTTCTGTCTGTGTGCTAGTGCAATCAGCCAGGAGGCTGATGCAGCCAGGACTGCTCCCCTGTCCTGCTGCTCTCCTGAGCAGGACGTGGAGGTCACGGCGCCTTGGCTTGGCTCCACAGCCTCACTGCTGCCCTTGCTGGGCTGTCACAGCTGGTTTTCCTCCTCTGCTGTGAGTCCAGGCATTGACAGGGAAGTCAGCTGGTCCAGCACTGCTCCTTGCCTCTTGTGGTGTCAAATCTTTGCTCGAGTCTCTGGATGAGGAGAGGTTATGAGTGGAACTGCACATGAGAGGGAACAAATTCCAGCTCTGTCTCACCCTCGGGTGGGAGTGAGGTGCTGCTGTTCAGTATCATCAATCCAAAGCACAGCCCTCTGATGCTGGATGCCAACAGCCTTAACTTTCTCCTACAGGAAAAAAACAGAATTCCAAGAGATTGCTGTGTGTGCTGCAATGGTTCTCTGCCCATCTCGTGATCAGAGAACTTGGTATGCAAATTGCTTTACTGCATTCCTCCCTTCCCAGGTCTATGTAGCTTGTTATAATTCAGGACTTTGCTCTCTTCTTGGCTTTTCCTGCAGGATGGTGCAAAGCCAAGTGACACAGGTCTCCAAGGAGGACATGGACCCTGCTGATTCAGCTGGGCTTGTCTGGAGTGGGGTGTGGAGACTGCCTCTGGATCATAACCACCTAAAACCAGGGCACTCAGGTCTGGGCACCCTTTTATGTGGAACAGCTGTTTTATTCCAGTCTCTGGCTGGAGGGACACATGCTCCATGACCTTGTGTGTGGATTGTAGATAGAGAGCTGCCCTCCTTAGCACAGCACGCGCAGATCTTTAATCAGGGACATCAGTGTCCATAACCTTGCTTGTAATCACTCTCTGCAGTCACTGCTAAACGTATTCAGTCCTGGGAGCAAATGATGGAGGAAGCATCTCCATCCCTGCTTGTGGAAAAGGGTTTTTCCTAAAGGGCTTTTCCTATATCCTGCTGCTTGTGTGCTCAGGGTTCCTCAGTTAGCTAGCCCTCCTCATCCTCCTGGACGTGTGAATTCCTCTGGCCAGCTTCAAGGGCTGCACAAATGCTGCAAATTGTTGCCTGTGCTGAAGCTCTGCTTTCCTGTTCTGGACTTCTCCCTGCTTTTAATTCGTTGTATTTGTGCCTCTTACCCTCTAATTATAGTTGCAGCGTTTCTTGGCTTTCCTTTCTGGGAAGCATGTCTGTGAGAGCCTGGAGCTGTGCCTCCTCCATGCCCGCCTTCGGAGGATACGGGATGCCATCCCTTCTCCTTCCCTTCCCCTTGCAGCTGCAGCACCACAGAGCTTGGAGTTCACAGAGGGGACAGTCACCAGCACCCAAGGAGAGATTGGTGCCTGCTGTCCTCTCTCGCCTCTTTTCTTATTCATAAGGGCAAGCAAACAGGTGCTAAAAGCTTTTACTCCCCCATCCTTCTTGCGTGGCACAGGCTCTCTCCTGAGACCTCTCCCCACAAAGCTACTTCTGCATTTCTTGGCATCTCTGAGAGGATTTGATTTATCTGCCCTTCTTCATTACAGCTGGGGTTTGGGGCTGGAAAGGATGAGTGGAGTCATCCTTGAGCTCTCTGCAGGTGAGGGAGAGGTTGGGGATCACTTTGGATATTGTTTTTTCCACAGGGTGCTGTCTGGTATCTGTGTTCAGAGTCCTCTTTTGTGTTTTTTAAAGCCTAATTCTTCCCAAAGTTGGTAGATGTGAATCTCTGCTTCAGTGGTCTTAGTTCATTCCCTCATTCCAGTTGTGCGTGTGGATCCTACATTTATCGATCTGCTGCTCTGGAAACAGGTTTGTGTGTGATTCCTTAACATTTCTGCTTTGGAATAACCAAGGAAGATTCATAAATTCCTTCATTCTCTAATTCTGGCTGTTCCTGGTGCATTTTCAAGCAGGCAGCTAGTAGATGTGCTCTCTGGAAAAGTCTGTTCTGTGGTGAAGCAAAACCTCATCACCGGTGCTGTCACTGGAGAAAAATGTAATCATTATTATTATTATTATTATTATTATTATTTTTAGGAAAGATGCGATCTCACCTCATGCATAAAATTAGTTTCATGGAACAGCAGGAATGGGAGGGAATATTGGCTTTCTTGTGCTTGTCTTGCTAGTAAAGGAACAATTTCTTTGCTCCCTCTCAGGCCCGGGATGAATGATATCTCATTGGAGCATCAGTTTTAGCTGAGGTGTGTCCACGAAGGCAGCAGGGGACCAAAAAACAGGTTTTAAAAATTACAGTAATTCCATGCCTATAAGGCTCACTGGATTATAAGGCGCACTTCTGGGTTGCAGGCAAATTTCAGAACTTTGTCCACATACAAGGCACACCGGACT
>VRYO01001366.1:24352552-24364395 GCA_009812075.1 Sialia sialis
GTGGGAAGGAGGAAGTTGGAGGCAAACTCATCTAATTTCCACCAATAGGTTTGAGTCCAGCCTGGGGTTCTGCCTGTCTCCCAATTCCTTCCTTCCCTCACAGTTTTTACAGGGTGTTTGCACTTTTTCCTCCCCCACCACTCTTCCCTCTTGGGCTGCAGGAGATAGACACTTTTTAAAATGCAAGGTGAGGGGTTTTTATCTTTCAGCTCATCAAATGCTCTCTGGTGGCACCAGGGCTCTGCGAAAGCCTCAGAGACTTGGAGGCTGTGTGCAGTCTCATTCCCTTCGGGTGCCAAGCCCCAGCATCCCTCCTCCAACAACTTCACTTGGTGGTGATGGATTCCCAACATCTCCTCACCCTCAGGCTCCTGCTGCTCCCTCAGCACTGCTCACTGCTCCTGACTCCACTCCCTGTCCTCCTTCCAAGTTGTCTTTGGGCCACCTCCACATCTACTTTACATTGCAGTGGTGGGGGACAGAATCTCCCTGGTGCCTGGAAAGAAGGGAAAACTCAGCCATGAAGGAGCTTCCTGGGCTCTATGTGAAAATATCTCCCCTGCTACATGAAAAAAAGCCATAAAATTGCTTTTTAACCTGCTTGTCTTCCTTCCGACTTCGATCCAGCTTGCTCTGACCCTGGTGCTGTCAGCGTTCAGGTTGTCCTGAGCTCCACTAAGCCAGGATCACAGATTAAACTGGTAGAAAATCTTACAGCTTTTTATGGGGGACACTCCCAGAGAGTACAGGGACTTTTAGTGACAGAGGATCTTGAGGAGAGCAGGCTTTTCTGGGAGATTTTATCTGCTTTTATAGCTGGTGCAGGTGGATTTTTCTGTGATAAAAGCTGTAAACACCACAAAAGTCAGAATGCTCCTCCCTGGCTTGCAATAATCAGCTCCTAGCTCTGAATCACCAGAGTCAACAGGACCCTACCCCAAAGAAATAGGACTTGCTGCAAGTGTGGCAGAGGTCAGGCTATGCTTGTAGGTGATAAGGGAGTTTAGCCTTGAACCAGTTCCTTCGGAGGGAGCAAAAATAAGGTGCTGGTGCTCCCCCTCAAGGAGGAATTTGGGGTTAACCAGCCCCTTAATGCATATCAGAGAATGCACCTCCTCCCATCTCTCATTTTTTGGAGACTGTTTTCCTTGCTCCTGCAAAGAAAGTGGAGGTTGCTTTTTAATACCTTTCAATATTATCTGCACCATGTGGTTTTACTTGGCAGGAGCATCGTCTTTTTTTTGTTATTCATCTTTTAAACTGTTTTTGAGCAGGAAAACACTTGCCCCAAAGGTTGCTTAAAGAGTTCTTGTCCAAATAGTGACAACAAATGCACTTGGGGGTTGTGCATCGATCCCAGAAGGCAAACAAACAACTCCAGCTTAAATCCTACACCAACTATAAACCTTACGCTTTTTAATTGGGAAATTGATTTTAAATCCAAGCCTCTTGAAAAATCTAATTATTTTCCTTTACAAAAAAAATGAAATGAAAATAGGAAGAGTCTTTCTCTCTGTCATGCTCTACCAGGCAGAAGAAAGTGAGGAGGAAATAATTCTTGGCTGCATCTCTGCAGGGTGCCCTGGTGATAACCTGGATAATACAATCTGATTTTGGCCTTGAGTCTGTTCCCTTGGATTATCGCATTTCTTCAAGGACCAAGAGCTGTGCTGGTGATTCAGACCCGGAGGAGAATGTCTCTTTTAGTGGTAAGATTTCAGGTTTTTTGTTTTTTGGTTTTTTTTTTATTCCCAGCCATCAAAGGGCACAGAGGAGGCTTTCATCATGCGGCTGCTTTATAGAGAGCAAATTTTGGGCATCCTGACCAGAGCCCCTGCTCTCCTTCCTTCCTTCCTACCTTCCTTCCCAAGGAAGATCCTGCTTGTTGGGTTAAAAGGGAGAGAAAAGTGAAGGGAAAAGCAGAGGTGAAAGAAAAGGCCACCTTTGGAGATTTTATCACTTGAAAGGAAAGATGGATTTGGAGAGGAGGATGTGTGTGGGTGTAAAACCTCAGTTATGCCACATTGAGTGGATCCATCAGGATCCATGCTGGATGGGAAATCTGGATGCTTCCCATTTCCCTCAGTTCTATTTGAGCAGGGATCTGTCTGTGAGGGTGTGGGATCTGCTTTGTCCAAGCTGAAATCCCAACTCTTGTGTGCCCGAGCCCTTTCTGCTTTAATCTTTACAATTCGGTTTTGTGGCTCTCACTGCAAGACTGTGCTCAGGAGCCTTCACTTGGGAGGTGAAGCATTCTTGGCTTTTTTTCCTCCATGCTTTGGCACAGCTGCAGCTGGTTTTCCTCCAGGGAAGGGAAGGAGCTGTGCTGCCTTGTCTCTGCATCCACTTAAGGATGCAGGAGTCCACATCCCACATCCCTCCTGTTGCAGAGGGGCTTCTTCCCCTCCCTGGTCCAGGTGAGGGCTTTCTCCTGGAATGCTGGGTGCTGAGGGATGCTGGAGCAGAGGGATACCAGCTGGCCTGCTTCCACTAGCCTCATTCCCTCCCTTCACAAGCATCCACAGCCACCTCGGAGCCAGGCTTGTTTATAGAAACCCTGTCAAGCAAAAAAGTCTTTGCGATAGCTCTGAGGAGAGCAACGTTTTCAGCTCCTCAGTCACCCTCAAACTGCGAGGACGTGACATATCAGCTGCATAAAATTAATTTATTTAGTTAAGGGAGGCGTTAATTAAGAGATCTCATTTATTGTGTTTCTGCAGACAGCTCTCGAGGGCCTTTTGAATTGTCAGCTCTGGTGACAGCAAAAGCTAATGGTGGCAGGAATCAGGAGTGGCAGGATTCATGCCAAGGGAGGAAGTGGGAGATGCTGGAAAGGGTTGAGAAAGGAGCGATGGAGACGTGGCAGAGATTTGGGCACACACAGCTGGGTGCTCTGCCCTTCCCTAAACTCCCCACCCAGTGAATTCTGGCAAGAGGAAAGGCTCTGGCTCAAGGTGGCTGCAGGAAAAGCCCAGGGTTTGGCAGAGCACCTTAGCAAACCCAGGGATGCCAGAACGTGTGAGGCCAAAAATGTGTTTGTGTGGATCGACTTAAAATAACCAACTGTCCATGTGAGCTGAACCGGAAAAGAATCTTTGATTTATTTTAAATAATCAGCTTTTTCTGCACTCAGAAAGGTTAATTCTCCTTGGTTAATCAGGAGGTGTCAATCTGACAACCAAGTGCAGGCCTAACACCAAACTTGTGGGTTTAAAATTTAAGTGCCTTAGCAAATAACAAATCTTAAAGAATTACATGTTCCAGTACAGCTGTTTATAGACACCTCCTTTAGGAAAAGCTCCGCCAACACTTTTCCCCCTACTTTTTTTTATCTTCTTATCATCTTTATCAAGTTGCTTTTGGAGGGAAATTGAAATTCTCTTGATGCAGAAAATAAGCCGAAAGGAAAAACAAAATCCTACAAAATAGCGGTGTGCTGAACTCGGTGAAGAAGTGGTGCTACCATCTCCCAGGCAAGGATGTTTTATGTTTTGAGGTTTGTTAAACAAAGGAGGCATTGCCTGTGCTTAGGAAATCACCCCCAGCTCTTCTGGGCTTTTCCTCCTTGTGTGTCCTCCAAGCTCACTCATTTAAACCCAGCCTCATATAGGCCCCACTACTTTAACCTTGATTGATTGATTTTTTTTTTTTAACATGGTTTTTAACGTGTGTGGGATGGCAGTGGCTGTGCAGCTTGGATGAGCCCCTAGCCCTGCCTCTCTCCAGGTGATCCCTGTGCCCCTGTCCCAGGGCAATGAGGTTTTGGGGAGCTCAGGGTTGGATTCTGTCATACTCAGCTGCTCCAGGCGTGGTTTGAAAAACAGGAAAGGCATTTTTCCAAGCAGACCCTGAGGGATTTTCAGTCCAAAAGAATCACTGAGAGCTCACCCTGTGCCAAGGCCCTGGTGTCCCCAGGGACATGCTGCATTTTCCTACCTCTCAGAGGAGAAAGAAACCTTGGCTTGCCCTTGGCTCCCATCACAAAAGCTGAGCAGGAATGGAAAATGGTGAGAGATGGAGATTTTAGTTTTTGATTTAACCCTGAAGCAACAGAAGGGCTTTCCTGTGCTGGGAGCTGTAGGGAGAAGAGGTTTTTTCCCCCTATGGGAGATGCATGTCCAACAGATTTTTGTCTTGGGTCTGTCTCCTCTGAAGCCGCACAGGATGTGACCAAGGCTTTTCCTGCAGCAGCACAGTGTGGATTTTCCATTGCTTTACTACTGTGGTTGTATTCCCAGGGCTGCCTTGCCCTGTCCAGCTCAAAACTGGATCATAAAATCCAAACAGAATAGTTTGGAAATGGCTTTAAAGAAAATCTCATTCCAACTCCTGTTCTGTGAGTGGGGACACCTTCCACTAGACCAGATTCCTCAGAGCCCTTTCCAACCTGGCCTTGAGCAGTTCCAGGGATGGGAGAGGAGCAGCAGCAGGGCTGAGGATGGGAGATTGGTAGTCTGGGAGGCAGATGAGAGTGTGGATGTGCTGCCAGAGCTGCCTGGGGAGGATTATCTCTCCTCATGGAGTGGCCACGCTGGAGACCAGAGGGAAGGGTGCTCTGGGAGGGGGCCCAGCAGAAGAGGAGATAGTGGGGGATTCATTTAAGCACTGTCGGATCCTATAAATCTGCGGGGTTTTGCATATTTCCATATTTATATATGAAAATTCCGTGAGGTGGCTTAAAGGCAACTGGAATAGAAACAGGGCTGTCAGAGCCTGAAAACCACCAGCAAATCTCTAACAGGCCATTTAGTACAAATGTATGGGCTTGAAAAACCTCCGAGTTGGTTCCTCAGGGCACTGCAGCTGGGATACTGCAGAGCAGAGGGACCCCCTCCCTCCAAATTACTATAATTTTGAAATCAAGGGGCTCTCAGGCAAAGACATGGGAATTAGGAATAACAGTTCTTTACTAGGGAAATTAAAATAGAAATACAGTACTACAAAGAACAAGCCCCAAAGCCTGACAGAGTAAGAATACAACCTGACACCCGTCAGTCAGTCAGGGTGTTGGCAGCAGTGCCATTCAATGGTGGCTGCATCCTCCTGCAGTGACAGATGTGCTTCAGTTGGAGCAGTGCTCCTGGACAAGGGGCAGTTTCCCTTCAAAGGTCCAGTGATGATGTGGAGAAGTCCGGTTTTCCTCTGGAAGTCCAGTGGAGAAAGGACTCCCTTGGTGTCCCAAAATCTCAGTTTTTATCTAGGTAAGAAATGCTTGGCTTCTTCCCCTGTCTGGAGCATCTCCCAATGGGATGCAGTAATTTTATCAGTCACACAGTGGGACTCAATGGCCATGAGCAGAAGAGAACTCCCTGCAGGAAGGATGCGTTGTGGAAAGATAAAGAACACTGCCCCAGCTGTTTTCAGTGGATGGCCCATTAGCAGAGGATATCTCCCATGGAGATCAGGATCACTGCCCCACCTGGTTTCAACAGATGGTGATAGAATAGATACCCTTGGTCAAATCCTGTATTACGACCTAAGACAATCTTGTTTAAAGCTGCTTGCTTGTGGTTCCCCAAAGCTGCAAGGGATGCTGGTGGCAGAGCTGGAATGGTGGAGAGGAACATTTTACAGCCTGCAGGGGCTGTGGTTGTGTTCAGCCTTCCTCACTTCTCCTGTGACCGTGTGCCCTTTTCCTTTCTGATCTTTGGTTATCAGCCAGAACAAGAATTCTCCAAGCCACTGGTCTGCATCACCCTAGCTGACCTTCTGCCGCTTCATGATTCTCTTCCCATGGATTAATTTAAAGGAGAGATTTATGCTTCATGCCCAGGCGGGTAGAGTGGCCCTCCAGGTTGGAAAACAAACTCCTTTTAGATTGCCATGCATATTTTCATGCTGGTTTTAGAGTAACTCTAGGTGTTGTCCACCTTTCTCCTTGCTATAGTACCTCAACCCTTTCTGGTGCCCCTGAACGGCCCCAAACCCCAGTGTAGTGTTGTGTAACTCTTGGGTCTGGCCTGAAGATTTTATAGAATCATAAAATCATTTGGGTTAGAAGTGACCTTTAAAGGCCACCTAGTCCAATCCCCTACCACGGACAGGGTTGCTTAAAGACTCACCCAGCCTAATCTTGAATATTCCCAGGGATGGAGCATCCACTGCCTCTCTGGGAGAGCTCTGCTATCACCACCTTCATGGTAAAAATTGTGCACCAAATGTTTCTAAAGGAAAGCTTCTGCTGTCCTGCTGCAAGGACAACAGTTCTCCCTGCTCCAAATCCTCTGTAAATTCTCCCTCTTCATCCCCAAGGCAGGAGCTGGAGGCCACAGACACCTTACTTCAGCTGAAGTCTCCAAATCAAAAGGAGATAATTAGTGGAGGATGAGAAAGCTGGGACAAAACAAGCTGTCAAGAAGAAGAAGAAGAAGTTGCTAATGTGTCTGTCATCCCTGTTCCCTCCTGGCCGGCCCCCAGAGGTGGGAGGCGGGCACTCCGTGTCTGATGCAGAGAAAAGAGGGTGTTGTCAGCCCCAGCTGTCTCCAGACATCAGCTCTCCTCTCTTGAAGACTCATCTTGCTGCCAGGCCGCTTCCTCTGCTGTCCCCCGAACTGTTCTGTGGAGGGATTTGCTCCACGGACGCTTTGATGGTGATGACTTCCCCGCACAGCTCGGGTTTGATCCGCCGTGCCGCATGCCCACGATCGATCTGTGTCCCAGCAGTGCCTATTTCTCTTCATTACCCACAGACAGGTGTGTGCAACCAGCAGCTCACATGTTGGTGTCCGCAGTTATTAGGTTAAGCAAGACAAATCCCAGCATCAGCATTTCCCTTTCGGCTTTGCTTAGGGCTTCGCTCGTTCCCCCGTGGGGCTCCTCGTGGTGACTTCGGCGTGGGGTGACATTCTTGGGAATTTTGGAGGGTGCTGGATGTTTTCTGAGAAGTGACATCGCTTCCCAGGTTGTTGCTGTCACCTATTGCCAGACTGGGGGGAGAAGCTGCAAAAATCCAGGGGTGTCAACATCTGGGGAGCTTTGCCTAAAGCTTCTCCCCAAAGGAGCTGTCACCCTCCACTGCTTTGCTCCATCAGGGACTTTCTCCTGCCTGGTGCCGCCAGTGATGGACATTACTAGAGGCTGGTTTTAAGGCTGGCAGTTAAAATTTAGGAGGTTTTTGAAGGCTGGGACTTGCTGACTTTTAATCAAACTCTTACACTCCTCAACTTCACTGCTGGGAAGCCTTGGCTTACATCAGGGAGAGTTTGCCTGGCCAAGCTTCCAACAGCTGGGATGGAGGGTCCACCCACCACAGCCTTCAATGAGACTTTTGTCCATAATTTCTCTGCAGGGCTAATGATTTCTGAGGAAAAAAAGGGGAATTTTTGTGGCTGCAGTGGTCGAAAACATCCCATGGGAGTGCATATTGCAGTGTTTGCTCCAGAAAAACAATTTGGTCCTTGGTGTGTTCTGGGGTTCCATGAGGTTTAGGGCAGCATTTCTCACCTCTCTGTGGGTATTTTTCCCTGCAGCACCCATCCCTTTTTCCCTCTACCTGGCATTAGAGGGCAGTCAAAGGAAACCTTGCTGGTCCCTCCTGCTCCCCAGGCTCTGCGGGCTGCCAGCCAGCACCCGCACCCACCCCGGGGGCACAGGAATGACCTCCAAGCAGGACCCTTTGCCTTGCCCTCACCCTCTTCTTTTGGGTTTCTGCCCATGTTTCACCGCAAAAAAACGCTTTGTGGTTTTGTATCTGACATCTGGGATAGAGCACCTGCAGCCCTGATGAATCCTGGGCTCTGCTTCTCCCTTGCCTCGCCCTTCATCTCCCCCTAATTGACATCCTTGAATCTTGTCTCCGTGTGACAAATCAGGCCACTTACTCTAAGTGATGACATGGATAAATATTGCAGGCATTCGTTTTACGTCTGGGTACCCTGATAATAAAAGCTATCAGAATCTCTTCCCCCTGCCCGTGCATAGCAATTACTACCAAAGGGTTCACTCCTCCATCACCGGAGCAGGATGTGGAATTGTGGCTGTGACAGCAAGATTTCCCACTTGCATTGGTGGTTTTGGGCCATAAAGCAGCTTTTTTTTTTTTTTTTTTAGACAATTCAGCAGCAGTGTGGTGAGACCGTGCAAGCTGTGGGGCCCTTTTACTCACGAAATTCCAGGTACCTCTGCCAGCTTGGATGCACCTGGGTGCCAGGATTGGCCATGGTGGGTGCCCCTGTGGGTTGAGGGTGTGGTTTGTGCTTTCCTCGAGCCAGCCCCCATCCAGGCTCTGCTCCTCATCCTCACTGGCACGCTGGTGGCTCTCCTGGGTTGAGGCTGTCAAATTGCAGGGTATTATTTTTAGCCTGGTTTCCCGAGGAAAAAGCAGCTTATGTGATTGTACTGTCTGTCAGTGCCTTTCCTCCCACCAGCCTCCTCTTAACAAGTTTTGAACCCCCTGTCAAATTTTCCAGGAGGGATGGAGAGCTCCAAGACGTGATATCCCTGCACGTTTCCCTGCAAATTAGCAGCTGGGGCACCTTCCTCAGGAGGGGATGGGGCTGGGACAGGAGGAGATGCTGGGGAAAGAGGGAGGAGAGGCTGGGAACGGTCTTTGCTGAAGGCTTAATATCTCAAATACAGATATTAAGGCCTTAATTAAAGTTAATTTCTGGGAGAGGCGTTTCATTACAAAAGGTTTCTCCAGCTCAGGCGTGTCCGCACCATCTGCTCGGAGCCGGCGGTGGCAAAACCCTCAACCCGGGAAAAGGACAAGCTCAACTCAAAACTCTCTTTTCTCCCTCCCTGCCTCTCAGTCTGGGCCATCACTGACAGTAATTTATCCTTTTTTTTAAGAGCCAAGTGCTGCTGCTGGCTGGGCAAGGCAGAGTTTCATCTCCTATGATTTTCCTCAGTGTGGCTCCTATGGGTTTCTTCTGGTGGCTGGCACTGAGGTTGGTCCTTCTCCTTTCTCCAGCAATTTTTTCTTTTCCCCTGAAGCATTCAGAAACCTAAGAGTTAGTGATTTCCACCCTTTGTCGAAACTGGGTGAAAGTTATTAAATGGTGGCTTGACTGAGATGGTCACACACATGCCCAGGAGCTCCTGTTTCTTAGGAAACTGCTCTTAATGAGAGACAGCTCCTATTAATCCTTGCTTACTTTTTAGCCGAGGTCTTTGCTGGGAATGGAATTTTTATGGGAAATCTTAAACCAAACAATGATGCTAATAAGCTGTAATCAAAACCAGGGAGGGAAGGGACCTGCTTCTTTCTCATCCCACAGTCCTCCCTGAGGTTTCAGAAGGAGGACTTTTCCTATAACAAGATAAAACCAAGATACTCTTTTTTTAATTTTTTTTTTTAACCAGAAGGTGAGAGTGAAACTCTTAGGATTATGGCTTGGGCCTCACTGGGAATGTTGGAGAGAGAGAGGTACAAATCCATGCTTTGAAGGGCTTGAATCTGAGCCATCTGCGTCCCTGGCCAGTGTCCAACATACCAGGTTATTTGTGCGCTGTGAAGCTTTATTTCTATTATTTTCTTCTTTTTATTTCATTGTTTTTCGCTTTTTTTGTTGTTTTTTTTTTTTTTTTTAAACCACTAAAAACTCCGTGATGATGCTGGAAAACCGCTGGGCTGGGTAAATAAATGTGTCATTTGAAATGGCTTTTTTCTCCCCTCTGTGTGAGATCTTGGGCTTGGCAAGTTGACATCCTCTGACTAAAAACCATTTTGTCTCAATTTCTGGCCATTCTTGCTCACAGTGAGTGGGTTTTGCCCATAAAGACAGAAGTTGCTGGGTAAAGCTGAGTAATTCTCTGTTTAGAGGCCTTTGCTGCTGTCTTCTCTTCCCTCAAGCAGCCACCTGAAGAGGATTATTACCACATATTTTGATGTGGAACCTGAATCTGTCTCCTGGTTTACTCAGGAGAGATCCAAATGTACTTACAACAAGCCCAGGATTCCTCTTGAAACCTGCTTAAAGAAGGCTTTAAATAGAAAAAAAGCCCTTTATTAACAAAAAATAGAAGGAAAAACCATTTTTCTCACTTTATGAGATGATGGATATTTTTCTCTGTGCAATATTTAGATAAAGGGGGCTGAACTTCTAATTACATTACCTAAGGAGGCTTAATCATGTTTGCCCAAAGTATCTGGTCGTGAAAATTCACCGGAGTCAATTCAGTTTAATTTCTGTTGAAATCCCTTTGCTTCATCCCTCCCTGCTTTCCCAGGGCCTTGAGGGCTGTCTGAGGGTGGGAAATCCTTGGGTTTGGGCTCCAACAGAGAAAATCTCATGTTGGAAGAGGGCTGGAGAAGACCTGGGTTTGGAGATGCTGCCTGTGCTGGCCAGTAAAGCCAATTTATATTCCAGCTGTTCCTCAGCTTTTTGGGTTTCTGAGGCAGCAGTTAATAGGTTTTTTTTCCCTCTCTCCCAGAAATATTTTGAATTGTAGATGCCTTTTTTGCCATCAGGACTCCCTGATCTGTTGTAGGACAAGCTCAGCCACACAGGTGGGACTTCTCCACTGCTTTTCCACCCTTGCCACTGATCTTTTAAACCTGGCCTGTCATTCCATATCCATCAGTCTGGTTCTCAAAGGCACCATTTCCTCCCAAACGATGCCAAAACTCCTTGTTGTGCCTTGTTTTGCCTCCAGAGTGGTGATTTTGATGAGTGTTGTTCCCCTGTTGTTAAGGAAGTGTTGAATGTGAGTGGTGACTGAACAGCCTGCTCAGCAAAATCTCTCCAGGCTGCCTCCTTTTTTGGTATTATCTGTTATAATGTTTTATTTTTTTTAAAGGCAAAGCATTTCTTTGATTCATAATTCTTATTGTGATGTTCCCCTCCTACAGTTCAACTAATCATTTGCCCATGTGGCACAATATCAGATGCTTTTCTGAAGTCCAGATGGTCAAGCTCTCTCACAAAAGACAAAGATTGGCTTTTGTCTTGGGGAAAAAAAAAAAAATAAAAAAGCTGTTATCTCCCAGAAAAAATATATTTACCAGGCTCGGCTGACTGAATCCATCTGTGTGAAATCCTCCTGGTTTTAATTTTTTTTTAATTTTTGCTTTGGAGTTGCTTCTGCTGCTCAGACCAACCTGTGACTGCCCTCCCACCCCAGTCTTAAATATTCCCTCATCTTTAGTTTTACACCCTCCTTCCCTCCTGCTCCCCAGTGCTAGATTAGCTCAAAATAATCTGCAGAGAAAGGAGTCTCTGGGAAGCGAGGCAGTGGCACTGAAGTGATTATTTCCACTACAGTAAAGGTTGAAAACTGGTTACAATTATCACTCCTAGTTCTACATGCTAACAGGATTTGCCTTTGGGGGATTAAGTTAACTATTCTGTCACGCAGGTGAGTGTTTTGTTTTGCTCCTCTGAACCAGCCTTTCTCAGGCTGTCAGGGAGAGGAAGATAAAGGATGCCATTCTCTGGATCCTGCTTCCCAAAGCCCCGACCGCGGCTCAAGGAATGCTTTGTCTTCACCTTGGAGAGATTAATTTGGGCTTGTCTCAAGGTCATCTCAGGTGCATCTTTGTGCTGAATGCGCTTGCACTGCTCGAGAAGTGTGGATCCTTTTAAAATTCTTCCAGGCTGTGGATCAAGGGGGAAGTGGGGGGACATGAGCTCTGATGTTTCAAGAAAATATAAATAAAGAGACGCTCTGTGTGATACGAGGCTGTCACTATGTGGATTCCCAAACTGAGGGCAAAGAGTTGCTCCAGCCAGAATTTCCACTTAATTTTTCATTGTGACAGAAAATATCAGAGTAACTTACAGTAATTTCACGCCTACAAGGCGCACCGGAGTATAAGACACACTTCCAGGTTGTCGGCAAATTACCGTACTTTGTCCGTATATAAGGCGCACCAGACTATAAGGCACACTTTTTTTTTTTTT
>VRYO01001366.1:24365395-24413955 GCA_009812075.1 Sialia sialis
TGCACTGGCCTATAAGGCACAGTTTCCCAGTGAGAATCCATGTGCAACTAAGTAACGAATTAGCAGTGGCTTGGGGCTGCCATGGGCTCGCACTTCTGGGTTGGCAAATCTCCAAACTTTGTCCATATGTAAGGCGCACCAGCCTATAAGGCGCACCCCTGGGTTTCGATCAAAATTTCAGTCAAAATGGTGTACCTTATAGGTGTGAAATTACAGTATTCTTTCTTTCTTTCTTTCTTTCTTTCTTTCTTTCTTTCTTGTCAACCCATTCCAAGGAGTTCTTGCGACTTCTTTGGGTGGCAACTGGGTTCCAGAAACTACCCAAAATGGGACCAAACCAGGAAAAGTTGCACCAGGGGAGGTTTAAATTGGAAAAATTTCTTCATACAAAGGGTGGTCAGGCGTTGGAGCAGACTGCCCAGGGAAGTGGTGGAGTCTCCATCCTTGGAAGTGTTGGGAAAAAGTGTGTTTAGGGCACTTGAGAACATGGTGGTGCTGCTGGTTGATGATCTTAGGAGCCTCACCCAGCCTTGGTGATTGAATGGAAGAGGGAAAGCTCAGATGGGTTGTGATTTTGGGGAGGAATGACCATTTTTCTACAGCAAAGTGGCATAAAACTTTCAACAGCGATATGACATCAAGCGGATACAGCCGGTGAGCAGCACAGCAAATGACAATGAGAGATTTTTCTTCCCTCTACTGATAAACTCAGGTCCATTTCCTTGCCTGAACTGTGCAAAGAAGGGGATTTAAGTTCTTCACTGGTCCGGGTTTCTTTGAGAAGATAAAGCCCTTGCAATTCCTAAGGAGCTGTGCTCTCCAAAAGTTACCTTAAACACCCCTGGGTAACCATCCCTCCTACCCCTTCAACAGCTGGTGTAAGAGGAAGGACCAGGAATTGCTTTTCTGTTGGCTTTATGGGGTGGCTGCAGCTTTAGGAGACAATTAGAATGAAACAAATCTGCAGTGAATTAATTGGAAGGGTCAATGTCTGTGGTTAATCAGTTAAAACTGCCTATGGCTACCCAGCTGTGTCTTTCATGTCAGCAAGAGCCATCTAAGATGGATTTGTTTGGTGCTTTTTGGGGGGACACATGAACAATTATGCTTTGACATTTATGTCAGGCATAGCTTTGCCTCTCTTCCTCCTTGCTGGATTTTTATTTTTTTAAATTTTCCCCTCCTAGTTAGGTGGAGGTTGGGATAACTTGACTTAATGACACTTTTTCAGCCCTGATTTTGGTGGTGACAGTTATTAACAGTTCCACGATAAGAAACAGGTGTTTCAGCATGGTCCATCAGGCAGAAGAAGAACAATGCCTCCCCAATGTCATTGTTCATGATGTATTCAGTGACTGCTGCCTTTTTTTTTTCTTTTTAATGAAGATTTTATTCCACCTCTTAGGTAGCATTTACTATTTAGTATGCAGGCATTGGGCAAGCTAGTGGAGTGGAAAAGCTTTTAATTTCTTTTTAATGCAAACATGGATCTTGCAAGACCTTGTCAAGTGATTGGAGTGGGCTCAGGCTCTGCCTTATGTTCTCTCAGCATCACTTGGTGGTCTTCCTGCAAGAAAACTCTGAGTATTTCTCATGAGATTTGTGGTTCAAGGGACAGGTCCGAGCCTGAAAGGCTCCTGGCCACACCTGGGATGGTTTGGGCAGAAAACATCATTAGTATAATAGGGGCATTGCAACAGGGCTGGGACGCCTGTAGCCTCTCACAAGGTTATTTTGTACCACAACCTTTGGATTTGTCCCCCACCTGTTTACTCCCCATTGATCTTTTGATATCAGTGCAAGGCCCATCAAAGATGCTCAACAGGTTCCCTCGTCCTCCTGTGCGACCCAGTCCTGCTGCTTGGGTGAAAAAGGAGAAAGAAGGATTAGTTTGTGATAAATAATGCATTTGTTCCCACTCAGAGGTTGTTTGATGTCCACAGTCCTCATTCCTCTGGTGACAAGCAGCCCAGGGCTTTAACAGCCCCCACTGAGCCATGCTCAGATAATACAACCTTGCCACAGGCTGGGCTCCCCATTATTACTTTCTTTCCAAAAATCATCATCATCTTCATAAAAAAAAAAAATCCTCTCTGCCGTGTTGGCTTTCCACTACACTTTCTCCAAATGAAACCATAAATGAACATTAAACATCCTCTTCCTGGGAAGGCAGTGATCAGGAGAGGAGTATCCCTTTAAAATCACATTCTGCACACATTCTGAGATGAATTGGAAGTGATGGTTACCAGTATAATATTTAAATGAGTGTTAATTACCATAAACCGCTTGGATTTTAATGTCTCCTTCTGTACAGTATGTAAATCAGGGCTGGAATGGGCTTGTGCCTGTGGTGCTGTGGATGGAAGGAATGTTTTCCAGGACTGGGATCAGTTCATGGCAGCAGTGGGGATGAGCACTGGCCGCTGTGGGGAAGGTTTCCCCTCCCATCTCCAGACAGCCCTGCCCTGAGGATGGATTTTTCTCGCTGTCTCATCCCATCCCTTCCCCAGGAGGAGGCTGCTGAGATTCCTGAACGAGCCAGGTTTGGATCCGGCTGGAGGGATGTCTCTGACAGCCAGTTTTATTGGGTGCTAAGGGCTTTTTGTGGGGGTTTGCATCATCCAAACCCTGAGCAAGTTGATTCTGTTGTTTGCTGAACCTGCACTTCCCATCCTGCCTCCATCCAGCCTGAGCAGAGGGGAAGGGGAATTTTAGAGACAAGAAGGACTTGAGGCACCTCAGCACCTGCCCAGCCCCCTTCTTGTCCTTCCTCTTCGCCCCCCGTCCCCCGTGGGGACCTTGTTTGCCTTGCAAAGTGCTCTCATTATAAATGCATCAACCTCCGCCGGTCTCACGCGCGCAGCCTTCATTTAGCCCTCCGAGCTCAATTACATCTCAGGATGTCTTGGGGTAATTAAGTAATATTAGAACGTTTTCTTTTCTATTTTTTTCCCCCCCTCTTTACCTAATGCAGCTTTCAAAGCACAACCCCTGGCTCTCACCCACTGGAGCCCACTCTGAGCTCTCCCTAATGCAGCTCGCCATGAAGCAGGCTAATTACACTTCTGAAGGATGTCATTAGTGTCACATTCCCGCTGGGTCCCGAGGGCTGGCACGCTCCCCTGGGTGTCTTTCAGTGCTCCAGGAGTGGCCAGGCTTGGAGGGGAGCTCAGCCAGCCAAGCTGCCTTGCTTTGGGCTTTGTGCTGAGCACTCCTCCTCCTCGGATGGGCTGCATCCTTCAGCTCGTGGTGGTTCACAGATGTGAGCTGATTAAGGCTCTCAGAGCTCCTGTGAGATAAGTGATTGCTCCTCTGATGATCGGCATTCTATCTGCTCTCGTCTCCACGCCTTGGGCAGTGCAAAAGGAGCAAAATCCTGAGCAGGCAAAAAAGATGAGTGATGCTTTTGGTGTACCTGACCATCTCACCTCCAGAAATCTGGAGCTACCATAAAAGGCACCTGTGGCACTGCTTTCGGTCCACACACCTCTCTCTTCTATCTCTGCAACCCCCAACGAGCTTTGCTGGCTTCAGCAGAGGCTTCCCCAGTGGGAAGGGAAACCAAAATTTGTCATTTTGGGGAGCCCATTGTTTCCATCAGGGACGGGATGCTGGTTCCCAAGGAAACAAAAAGGAAATGGTGGCCACACCTTACTATCTTCCTTTCTTTCTCTCCCTAGGTGGTTACAAGGACAATGTTCTGGTTTTAGGCCACCACTGCTCCCCTGGCTGGCCACGGGCCTCCCACAGGTGAGTGCTGCTTTCAGGGGGTGTGAGAGGCTCGTAAAAAGGAGTCATGTATAATTCACAGTAAAAATTGCCATGGAAATTTCTGCTCAGTTACATTTTGTTGTCCTGGAGAGATGCATTAGCTCTGTTAGTGAGGCTGCCTCTGGAAAAAAATTATTATCCCAGGTAGTCCCTACCCCTGTGGGGAGCCTGATGCCCCCCTCTCCCTGCCTGGCTTTTTGGGGCGCTTGCATGAGCATTAGGGATGAGGATATTCCTGCCATGACCCTGTCTCACTCCTAATACAGCTGGGATAGTAAGGTATCCTGATATTGGACTCCTCCTGGAATCTGGATGGAAGGAAGGGGACATTTCAATCCAGGATATCTCACACACTCTTTTGGTTTTGATTTATTTTTTTCTGCTTGCAAATAGAATTTTTTATTTTTCTTTTCATTTGGCCCAAACAATAAGCAAGACCCAAAAGGAAGTAAAATCTATATATCATGTAAAGATGGATTTCAAAGCTTTTATAAAGACCTATGTTGATGAAAAAGCAAAACCTCTCAAGGATGGGTCAGGCACAGCCTGGGCACAGCAGATGCAGCAGTTCAGATCAGTCTGGGCTTGGTGGCACTGTCTGATTTGTGCCCATTTGCTGGAATACCTGCTTTGGAAGCATCACAGCAGAGACAAATTGTCTGGAGCAGTCTTTATCCTTGGGCTTTGTCCTTTGCTACAACCTCCTGGGTTTTAGGAAAGCCTGGATCTGAGAGGCCTCTGTGCAGGGATGGATGGGCAGACTGGCTTTTCCTTTTCATGCACTGGGGTGAAATTAAAGGGATTTTGGGAAAAAAATGAAAAGCTGTGCTAACAGAGCTAAGCTGCCCTGGGAACTGCTGTACCCAGAAGCTGATTGTCCAAGGTGTGGGAATCCCAGGCTTTCCCACTGCTCTGGCCAAGCTGCCAGCTTGCTTTCATCTGGAAACAGAGATGGACATTAATTGAGAGGTCCTGTTCACTTTTGGGGGCAAAAAGTAGGATCTGGGCTGTGAGGGGAACTGCTGCATGCAGGGGTGGAGCAACCACCTGGAGATGGGGGACCAGCCTGTGTCCCAAAAATCAGGGGAGGCTGGAAAGAAACACAGCCAGGAGATGAGTCAGGGTGAAAGGAGAAGCGACTCACACAGAATTTGGAGAGGGGACAAACCTGTCTGGAGGGTAGGAGAGTCCTAAACCTGTTCATTTCTGTACTCTGTGATGTTCTCAGGAACCTGCTCTGGCTCTGACCAGCCCCATCTGTGATGAGCTGGCAGGCTGTTGATGTAGGGCCAAAGTGACACTAAATCCTCACTTTTCTGCTTGCTGTGTGGTTTCCTGCTGAAGGCAGAGTCCTGGCAGTGCCCAGCAGCAGAGGGACAGGAGGCAGGGGCTGGAAGCCTCCAGCTGCTCCAGCCTCTCCTGGTGTAATGGTGCTTATCCAAAGGAGTGCTGGGACTCACATTCTGGCTGTGTGAGAGAGAGCCAAACTTTAAAAAAGGCTCCTGGAGCCTTTAATGAGCTGCAGGCCAGGGATGCGTGTGTTCCCACATGTGTCCCAGGTCAGGAACCACGGGCTGTGGTGGCTGCAGGGGTCCTGGTGGGATGCATCACCTAACATTGGATCAGGAAAAGTTGGAGGATGAGCAAGAGACTTCTCTGATCCCATTTAGACTGCTGGAGGTTGCCCATGCTGTAATGACACGTTGTGCAGATTACAGAACCTAGTAATTACAGCTAATAAGTCCAAGATGTGTAATTACCCCGGAGCACTTGGAGCTGGAAGGCAGAGTTAAACATGGCTGTTGCACACTCCTTAGGTGATCCATCCCTTTCCTTGTTCCACTGAAATCTGGGAGCTGCAGAAAGTGTAGCTGCTCTTTTCCCCATCCTACTCAGTGCTGGGTGGAGGGGGAAAGCCAGCTCTTTACCCTGCTGCCATTGCCCAGCTCCAAAATCCCATTTCGTTCCTATAAGGGAGACAATTCCTGCTCGGATTTTCAGCTCTGGAGTGGGAGATTGTGTTTGTTTTCTCTTCCCACCACTTTCCTTCCCTTCCTAATTAAAGCAGCTCTTTTGTCAGCCCCTGAATTTCTTTCCACCCTCCAGTTTTCCCAGAGAGTCTTCTTTACAATTTCTGCCTCTAATCAATACACAATTTATATGCAATAACTTTGCCCAGAGAATGGGGAGGCAGCGATCAGCGTTTCTCCTGCAATTCCGGTGTGTGCTGGAGGTCAATGCTTGACTGTGACTGATTTTTACTGTCTTTGGGCAACCCAGCAGCAAAATGCAAGCTCTGGAAAACCTCAGCTCCGTGCATGGGTAGCACTGTGCAACCTGCCAAGCACGAGAAGATGTCAGCAAGGACCCAAGAGGAAGTCTCAGGATGTCACCTGGAGAGGATATATCCAAGGGGAATGGCCACTTTTGGGTGGTGGGATCAGTCAGGGATGCTCCAGCTGACACGCTTAACAAGCAGGGAGGTGCAGCCTCCCACTCCTTTGGTGTCTTGTTAATCACACTTAATGTGTAGTTTGCTTTAGAGTTGGCCATTTGAAAATCCCCTGTCGGAAAGGTTACCTGGATAATTACAGGGATAAATCTCAGGGACGTTCTTGCCAAAACAAATGGAGCGTTCAGGGCAGGGATGGACCCAAAGAAGCCGTAAAAAGGGCGGGGAATGACACACCAGGAAATGTCCACCAAGCTGGGAAGAGCTGAGTAACTCTGGAGATAAATGAGGCATTTGGGTGGTCGGGAAGAGTTCCTGAAGTTTCCTTTAGAAAAGAAGGAGCTGGTGGTGCTGCTCAATGATGAACATCATGGGATGCAGATTTGGGAAAGCACCACAGTGTGTGAGCACTGAAGGAAGCCAAGAACAGGGATGGATTAGGCTGAGGTCATCAGGTGCCTCTTCCTGAAGGCTCTCAGGTGTGGCTGAGGAAGTTGCAGGTGTCCTGTTTGTGAAGCAGAAGCACTGGTGGAAATCCTTGGTCAGCAGCAGAAAGCTTCAGCTGTTTTAGCCACTGCCTGGAAAATCCATGTTATTTGGTTCTGTCAGTTAAGGAAATGGAGTTGGACCTGCCTGATTATGTTGGGTTTTTTATATCTTTGAAATGAAAAGCCATCAGAGCATCATCAAGTTCACATGTACCCCTAGAAACCTGGTAGCAGGAATGTCCTCTCCCCTGCAGCTCAACACTGAAAGCCAACCTCACACCCTTCCTCCTCTCCAGACTGTGGCTGTGCTGACCAGAGCAGGTCTCAGATGGAGCCATTCACCCTTTTCCACATCCTCTGTCTCCTGAAGGCCATGTTTACCCACCAGGTGAGTGCTTGGACAGAGAGGTGCTGATTTGGGCTTCCCTTCTGTGCTCAGCACTCAGAAGGATTAGTCATGGTTCACACTGTCATAATGATTTAAGATGCAATGACAACAGCATTTTAGAAGTCAAATATTCTCTTTTAGAAGCAAGAAGAAATATTAAAGCCTTCAGTGTTTTGGATTGCTTATAATTTCAGGATGTGTTAATTGCAAAGTAAAAACAGGCTGGGATAGGGGCCCCAGTGCCCATAGCTTACATTATGAATAGCAAGAACAATACACAGGACATCATCTTGATCTTGAAACCAAGCTAAAAACACTCAGAATCCTCATCTGAAAGCATCCCCAAGTCTCTGTGGTATCCCAGCCCTCCCTAAAAGCACTGCCTGGCTTTTGTCTTTTACACTTACGTTAGCTGCTTCCAGCTTCCTCATCAGCCTCATCTATAAATTCAGACTGTTCTTAAATAAGACTGGTGCCACACAAAACCACTTCTCCCATCCCTGTGTGCTGTCTAACGATTATTCCCTTATCCCTTTATATAACTGAATCAAGCCTGACACTTAAACCACTCCCTTAGGGAAGTTATTGAATTTAACAGGGCTGAAACCAACAGGGTTCTAGAGAAATGCTCTAAAAACCTGGGCAAGGTAATATCCTCCTGATAAGTTTCTGAACCACCCTATAAAATTCTACGGCAAGAATGAACTTCCGTGGGATTTTTTTTTTTTGCCCAGAAAAGCTAATTGTGAGTAAATAGACCTCGGTGCTTTTATTGCTGGCCCCCCAAAATGCAGTGGATGCTGCTGTCCTGTTTCTTCTTTCCCAGGCAGAAGGATGTTTTGGCTCTGCTCCTCAGCAATTCGTCCTCATTTCGATCCCATGTGGAATTTTGTCTATTCCAGATCTGTGCTATAAAGTTCTGCCAGGAATTACTCCTCAACTGGCTTTTCCCTGAGTCCCCTGCTTTTCCATAGCTCCATCATTTCTGGCTGCTTGGCCAGATCTTTCACCCCCCAATTTTTTATTTTGACTTCTGACACAGAAGAAGGGGCAAAGATAACTCTCCAAACTTTTCCGACCCTTAGGCCCCCAGCTCTCAGGAAAAGATGTTTTCCATTGGACAAGCAGGATTATGGAGTATCCAAAGTGTCAATGCTACAAGGGATTTTGTATTACCTTGGCTGATAATTCTCCCAGGAGCCTGTACAAATATTCTCATGGATGAAAACCACAGAGCTCCTTCGCTGGTATTTGCAATTCCTTTTATTCCCGCTGACTTTTCCTTGCTGAGATTGCTCCCACAAAGGGCGAATAAATATTCAAAGTGCTCGTGCCAATGTTAGGAAACGTTCTTTTTATTATTTTTCTGGCTGCATTCAAAGGATTTCAATTGATGAACCTGAAAAGGAGCTCCTGAGTGGAAGGGGAAGGTGACTCAGTGAGGGAAGAGAAGGATCTCATGGTGGTATTAATGTCATTAGCTACTCACCAAAGGGAAAAATCTCCACTAGTGGCTGGGGACATCCAGATATTAATTGAGAAATGAGTTCATTTAACACTCCTTGCACAGAGAAGAAATGTTTCATCCCATTGACTTGTTTGTATGCATGTTTTGTTTTGCCTCTTTAATAAAAGCAGGGGGGAAAGGAGGCAAGGCAGCTGTCAAAATACTCTCTGAAAATAATTCCACTGCTTCCATTCCCTGTTTTAGGGCAGAGGCTTTTTCTTCTTGAAGCGATATAGATAGAAAGTCATCTCCATTTCTTGTTGGTTTTAAAATTGCCCAAAGTGTGCTTGCCTGATGGATCCTGGGCTGTAGGAAGGGACAGACATGTCTTGGTTTGTGAGGTTGCTGGCAAGTCCCAAGTCCCAGGTCATTGCTGCCTACCCAGAACTCCAAAGTCCAACCTCAGCCATCAGTATTTTGTGTTTCCAAGGCAACCCCAGCTTTAACAGCCTTCATAATGACATCATTTGGTTGAAATGAGCATGCATGATCTTTTGATTACCAGTGGAAATATAAATTAGGTTACTCTCCCCATCCCCAGCCACTTGAAAAATAAATGCATTGGAGGGAGGGAGAGGGAAAAAAAAACCTCAGAAGAGGGTAAATGGAAAAATCAATTTTTACATTAATGGAGTCCTCGTTCAGCATTTCTTCTCTTTATAGATTTAGATAACAGTGATATCTTAGTTTCACAGAGCAAAGAAATTAATTACTTACTAATGGTGCAATTCAGAAATTAATTTATGTTGTCCATTTAAATGTGTCATTATTAATCAATTTAAAGGAAGAGGCCTGTAAGCCGGCACCATCTGAAGTGACTTATGTTGCCAGAGGAGTCTCCCTGCCCCTTCCTTTCTAGAAAACACATCATTCCTGCTTCCTGTGAGTTGTACCTCAAGCTGCTCTGGCATCCCTGATAGAACAAAAAAAGGGAATTCCTCAGGTCTCACAGACAGGCCCATCCTAGATGTGTTTCCCTATGTATGGACCACTGACAGGGTGCTGCAAAAATTTTAAGGCTGTTTTTAAATTTTTAAATGTTTTAGTGTACACTAATTTCATTACTATAAGGTGCACCATTTTCACTAAAATTTTGACCGAAACCCGGAAGTCTGCCTTATAATCTGGTGCGCCTTAGATATGGACAAAGTTCGGAAATTTGCCAACCCAGAACTGCAGCAGCCAGCGCCGGGGGTGGGGCCCACAGCACAGGGAGGGCACCTGGGGCTGCGTTTAAAGACTGCACCGATCCGTGAAAAATGTTTGCAAATTGAGCACCTGCCAGTAAACCCCGCCATTGCTCAATTCCGTTACTAATTTGTTACTTTGTTGTGCGCGGATCCTCGCTGCAAAAAAAAAAAGTGTGCCTTATAGTCCGATGCACCTTATAGTTGTGAAATTAGTGTATTTTCCTTTTTACTGCTTTATTTCCATGGGAAGAGGTAATAAATCGCACAGGTCTCTTTTTCCGAGTAAGGCTGGAAAGGGGGATCCCATACCATGCAGTAATTCATGAATAAATTAAAAAGCACTCCAGGATTTCAGAACGTCACCAATTCCCATGTGCAGGCTTTTCCCTGGCCAGCAGGAGCCTGATGTCATGGCTTACACTGTGTATTGTTTCCAGAAATCTACAGGCAGGTAATTTCTTTCCTCTTTATCCCCTCGCCTTGAAGCCAGGCTCATGTTTAACATCTGCTGCAGTGATAATGCTGCTTTATTAGGCTTGGAAAAGTTTAGATTTTAGTTTAGCAAAGCCTTTATCTGGCTTAAAGGGTTTCAGATTAGTTTCATGTTCTTCCTCAGTGTTTTGTTTTTCAAGCCAATTACTGCCCTGCTGCCTGCACCAGGCGCATGCCAGCCTGGAAGTTCTTTGTCGAGCTAAAATGCTTTGTCAGTGAAACACCAAACAGAGAGTGAGCAGCAGGTTGCAGAATTAATCAAGAAATCATTTAGCACCTGCAAATAAATACTTGTATCTGAAGATATGAGGTTTTTCTAAATCTTTTTCTAAATTCTGAGCAGAAGCTGCTGAGGTTTAACAATGCGGTTTGGCTTTAGCAGATTTGGGAGTGTTCTCCCCCTCCCTTTTGCCAGCTCTGGCTGTGGATCACGAAATTCTGATGGAGGGAAGTAACCCAGGCTGGGAGGTGGTGGCAACATCCCTCTGACCATCCTTCCTGAAATATTCCTGTGCCTGTGGATGATAACAGGAGCTCAGCCAGTCCCTTGAAACTCCTGCACCCAGAAATAAGTGAGGTTTTGTGATTTCTACCACAACCCATTTCTTTCTTAGTCCATAGGCTATGAGATAACCTTGGCTGGGGATTCACTGGCTCAGCTCTGGATGTAGGAGTAAAACCTTTATTCAGTGCTAAGCAAAAGGGAAAGCAAGAAGCTATAAAAAAATGTTTGTATATATAGCATTCAAAAGCTTTTTGAATTCTGTAGGAATCGAGAAGGAAAGACAAACCCAAATTAAAAACCTTGATTTGTTTAATGCTGGTTGTCTCCACCCAATTTTCAGAATCCTTGTGCTTTTTAGGATGAGAGAAAAGCAGTCTGGGGCATTGGCAACCTGATTTTTATTAATTCCCCTCCTCCTGCCTTCTCTCCTTGTTCAATAACCTCAGAATCCATCTTCTGTGGGGATTTTTGGTGCCCTGGACTTGCATGGAGTCGTGCCATGAGCTTTTATTCGTCTGCTGACAGCAGCCCCATTAAATTAAGTTCTGGATTTCCTTTACTGCTAGAAGCTGTTGAATATAATTTTGGATTGCCCTCACTCTGGAGTTTCTGGAAAGCTGGGTGCCATCCCTGGCATCCCTTTTTATGCCTTCCAAGCCATTTCTTTCTCTCCTTTTCCTTGTGGCACTGCAATCCACGGGCTCTTCACAGCTCTTTCTATAAACCAGCCTTCCCCACTCCCCAGGTGCAATATTTAACCCAGCAGGTGTTGTCAACGTGACTGCCCAGGGCCATATCTTGAAAATAAGAGCCAAGACCCTTCATTCAGGCTATTAAAATGTGGGAATAAGATTTGCTGTGCAACCTAAAAGAAAATTAATAAAAAAATCTCAGCCTGAAAATGGGTTGACACATGGAAAAAGAGGAGTCCATTGTGAATATCCCTTAGGATATGAATTTTCCTGCTTCCAAAGGCAAGGTCCCACTGCAGCACATGAACTTCACCTGTTCAGAGGCAGCAGCTCCTCCAACGTAACAGTGGTGGTGTTTTGCATCACTTAATTAGTGGTTTGTCTCAGTCTTTTCTGTCTTCACTCAGAGCCAGGATTAAAAAATACATGAAGGAAACAAATTTTCTTGTGTTTGGGCTTGGCTGTTTATTAAATCTTATTAAAAGTACAGAAAGTTCAGCAGCACTTCTAGCCACCTGTTAGAAGTGAGCAAAATGGAGGTGAACTTAGCTAGCTACAAGGTCTCTTTAAGCTAAACAGTCCAATAGAGCATTAATACCTATATTATTTATTCTTTTAACCCAATAACTAGATTCCCGTGACCCTCAGTGTAACACTGACTGACCAAACACTACTGAAATACATGAAGAAGAAGGAAAATGATCACTGAAAGAGACAATGTCCAAAATCCTTCATCTTGTCCCATACCTATTACTATACTATAAAAACCTCAAATTCAAAACCCTTTACCATGTGAAAGAGCACACTTCTATCTAATTACACAATCACACTACAGTGATTTTAACTTCTTCATTCAAATTTGGAAGCCTTCTCCAAGGCCTCAAGTCAAAAGCAGTGTTCTCCAGAGGGTCAGAGAACTTGAAAACCCCAGGTTTCTGGGATCCAACACTCCAACACAGTTTTGGCCCACACTGCTGATTATCCTAAATAAAATGAGTGTCCATCCAGCACCAAATAAATGAAGGGTTGGCACTGCAGCTGCCACGAACATCAGCCTGATTTGCAGGCTCACAGGTCTGGGGATGCAGCTCATCCTCCTGGGAGGGCAGAGGAGGGCTGGAAGAGGGGGAAACTTCGGAGATGGCTCAGTGGGAAGCAGGTCCTTGGAGTGACAGTGATTAATGGTGCTCACTTTGCCGCTAAGCGGGCTGAGCGTGTGGTGGGTGTCTACCAACGCTTCCTCTGAAGGCACTTAGCTCATAAAAACGAGTTCTCCTGTGTGTTTGACAACTCTTGATTGATTCTCACTCCTGCCTACCTTTCTGCCTCTCACAAAAATCACTGTGAGAGTTTCCTCCATGACAAAACTGACTGGGGCAGCGAGAGGAAGAGCTGGGGACAGCTCCTGTTGACGTGGAGCTTTTTTCCTGGCATCCATCCTGCTCTAAAGTCCTCCCCGTGTCCTTAGTGCTCTCCAGCTCTACCTGTCAGCCAATTAAGCTCCATCCTTGCAAAAGTTTCAGCCCAAACTCACTGCAGTGCAGCTCTTCTCATCGCCAGCACAGTGGAGAAGGGAGTTGAAAAGGGATGGAATTACAGAGGGACACAGCTGGACCTGCAGGAACACCACTAAGTGTCTGTGCATGGTGGAAAAAAACTTTTTATTAAGCACAAGTGGTCTGAAGTTCAGAGGCTGAGGAGGGAGGAGTTGGAGAGATGGGATCACCTTCCACAGGCAAGGTGGGAATGTGCATCCAGGGAGATGTTCCCATCTGAGATCAGAGCATTCATGAGCAGGAAAAAAATCATAGAATCCCAAAACAGACTGGGTTGGAAGGGGCCTTAAAAGGTCACCTTGTTCCCACCCCCTACATGGACAGGGACACCTTACTCTAGACCTTCCCAGCCCTTTCCAACCTGGCTTTGGATGATTCCAGAGATGGGACAACCACAGCTCCTCTGGGCAATCCGTGCCAGGGCCTCCCCAACCTTGCAGGAAGAATTTTTCCTAATATTTGTCCTAAATCCTACCCCTCCATGCTCTGGTGAAAAGCCCTTGTTGAGTTTCTTTTCAAACCCCAGCACTTTCAAAGAGTCACAGACCCTCAGAGTTCTGAGACAGGGGCAGGAAAATACAGCAATTGCAAAGCATTCTTCAAGTGACAAGCAATTTGGAGGTGGAGTACCCTCTCTGGGAAGATACACCTTCAGAAATGGGAAAAATATACCTGGATCCACTTAAATGAAAGCCTCTTGTTAGGGAAGCCTAATTGGGCTGCCTTGCTTAGCCCACCCGTGAAAAGCTTTGTGGCTGCAAGAGCTTATAAAAAGCAGGAGCTGAAGTTTTCTGTTTTATTCTGGAAGCTGGAGTTGGAGGAAACTTGAGAAGCTGGGCTGGCAGGTAGGCAATGTTTGGAGGTGAGCAGATTGGAGGTAATTAGTTTCTCAGAGGGGCTGCTGCTCTTAAGGAATTCTTCTGTTTTGACTCGACACACACAAGCAAGAGAAGAGGCTGAGCCAGATGCAACATTTTTGGAGTTCTCTAGGGCTAGGAGCTGGCAGCCTTTTCTCTCACAAACAAATACTTTAGGGAATGAGCTTGGATCTGGGGTGCTGTGTGGCAGGATGCAGATGAAACGGTGCCTGTTGCTGTATTTCTAGAAGGGATGAAATGAAACATGGAGTAAGAGATGCTGATCTGAAGAGACAAGGCTCCAAAGTAGCACAAGGCTTGTAAAACTTCTTTAAAGAAAGGGCTTTTTCTGGGCTGTGGGGGTGACTTCAGGCTGCTGAGTGGAAAAAAAAAAAAACAAACAACAGCTCTACAGATGGAGACTGGAATGAGGACAATTTGCTGTCCTAGGGACACTGGTGTTTGGTGATCCTGTGCAGTCATGAAAAAAGTTTGAAATGCCAGGTTGGAGCAAACTGCTCTAGTGGAAGGTGGATGAGATTCACCTTACAAGTCAAACCCTTCAGTGTTTGTAGTTAATTTTTTAACTGCTGTGAGGTGCTAGGGCTGGAGCCTTAGTGTGAATATCCATAAATGTCTGTTTTGGTGCTAGGGGTGCCTGCTTGGGGAGCAGAGCCTGGAGAGCTGCCCCAGGTGCTTCTGTGCTCCCCTAAATCAGGTGATGCTTCAATTTCAGCTCCAGGTGCAAGGCTAGACCCAAGCTTTGCCTGTCACTGCTTTCCTGGGGATTCTCAGTGTGCTGCTGATGCTGGCTCAGGTTCCTGGCCTATCCCTTCCCCCTGGATCTTCCTCCAGAACTGCAGTAAAAATACTCCATGTGCTGTAGAAAGGCTGCTGGGGTGTTTTCTAGGCAAGGAAGAGCAGCTCTCTCTTCCCTTTTTAACTCTGCTTCTCCTGAATGATGTCACAAAATGCATTAGTTCAGCTAAATTTCTTCATGCTGTCTTCTGCTTTCCTGTGGAACTGTGGGTCTGATGAATGAGTGGTCACTTCTACTGATCCCCTGCACGGGGACCAGCAAATTATGACTCTGTGGCCACCATAGGAGGATGGATTTGTGGAGAATTTAATGTGGAAATGTGTGAATTTTACTTGTTTAGATGTGGGAGCTATTACAATGTTGAACAAAGCTGGGTGTTTTCACCTGTCTGGGATTCATGGGAGAGCCTTGCATCTTTGCATTGCTGTTTTTTTGGCTGCTTGTCCTTGTTAAACTCATTTTGTGGAGACTCCCATCCCTGCTCCAGGCTCCACTGCAGATAATGGGGTTGCCTGTGATTTTTGAGGTTATCACAGCACTGCAGTGACCAGGCCAGACTGTTTGCAGCTGCATGTTGCTTTTCTAATAAAAAAGGACCCCTCTTGTGCAGCATTAAGCCACCAATGCAAAACCTGTCTCGCTGTCAGTGGTAGACTAATAAATTGAGTTTTCTTGCAGGAGCAGGGCTACCTTCTCATCCATGAACATCCATGTGATCCCAGCCATGAAAAGTGGCACTCAGAACCCAAAGATGATGAAATCCTTTCATTAAAGGAAGAAATCTCCAGTTGGGCTGACTGTTGCAATCTCTTCCCCGCTCCCCCCAGAGAGCTCTCTGCGAATTCCCCTCTGAGCAGATCTGTCAGCCTGCGGTACTTGGGGCACCACTTGGGATAATTTATCTCCAGTTATTTTATTTCTGCTGGTTTCTGAGCTAATAACAAGTGATGAGGGCTCATCTCCTGCTCTGGGCACCTTCCCATTACTCAACTAACAATTAATAAGCCAGATAATGGAGTGTTTCTCCCACACAGGAATAAACACTGACTCTATTAAACTGCGGCAGCGCAGCATCTCCAATCTGTTCAGAAACTGCAGCCAGTGCACAATCCAGTGCCCTGCTCACAAGGAGCTCTTTTCCCCAGCCTTCAGTATGAAAACTAGGCTCAATTTATTGTTTTCCAGCCTGGATGGGGGGAAGTTTCTCCCCCACGTGGACTAAGGGACCCTGCTCCATCATTTCCCTGAGAAAGCTGGGGCTATCCCATCTCTCAGGGATGCTCTGGGCCATGGGAAAAGGGACAGTGGGAGCCCAACCCATCTGTGGGAGCTTGTTTGTTTGCAATACACTCCTTTAATTGCCAGAGCATAGGAAGGGTGCCTGTTTATTACAGTGTGTGTGCATCAAAGTAAATACATTAGCTCCATATAAACATTTCCTTGCTGAAAAGCCTCTAATTAAGAGTTCTCACCAGCAGGCAGCCAATTACTTATCTTGGCAGCTTCTTGTGTCCCCTTGCCTTCAGCCACTGCCTGAGTGTGGTGAGGGAGGGCTGGGACCTGCAGTGTGGTCCAGAGGAGGAGGAGGATGGAGGTTTCCCTGTGCTGCTGGGGTGACAAGGACAAGACCTGTGTTCCTGTGAGCAGTCCCATGTGCTTTCCCTAATCCTGCAAACATGAGCCACGGGATGTTGTGTGCGATGGGGAATGGCCAGCATCCCCTGGGAACCTCTGTGCCATCAACCCTGCAAAAACCAGGCCACAAAATCCCTCAGCCTGTGACTGTCCTTCAAAGGACAGTCCTTTTCCCCTCCCTCCTCCTCCTGCCACTGACTCTTTCGATTGTTTTGCCTCAATCTGTTCTTTCAGAGACCAATCCCTGCAGAGTATTGCTGGTGGCAGTGCAGACTTCTTTGACATCCAGAAGTGTGCCAGACCACTGGGCTGCCTTTTGGAGAGATCAAATGATCCCTGTGGCTGTAGAATTATGACACTAGCCTTGAGGGCTGGAGGGGGTGGACAGTCATGAGCTGAAAGCTGCCCCTTTGAAATTTGGGATTTCTAGAGATGTCATCTTTTATATATATCACCAGGCAGGTTGCTTTTCATTTTGTTGGAGTGTTTTTCTTGTCTAGATTCTTAGAGAGCAAGACCTCACTTCAAGGCAGGAGGGATGATGAGAAAGATAGATGAGACCAGACGCTTATGCATTACATATCTCTTTGAAATGGAGTAGTTCCAATTTTTCAGATCTAACAACTTGTGAACGCCCTGTGCGTTTGTGTGCGGCGCTTTTCTCCGGGCTGGGTGGAAATCGGGAGTTCCCTGATCCGTGGGGGAAAATCTCTGCTGGGTCTGGCTTGAATTGTGCCAAAGCTGAGTCTGGCTTTAAGGCAGAGGTGTTTATCCAAAGCCATCAAAAGCTATGCTCTTTGTAAGGGGTGGTTTTGCTGTCCCCATTTAGTGGGGACAATCCCTGGTGGCAGTAGTGGCATGAGAGATGCTGGCCTTGGGCAGGAAACCCCTCCGTGCCCTTTGTGGTGCACACACAGCCCTCTGGATGGGTGGAAAAGCAGTAAAATTACCCAAAGCAAAATCTCTTTAGCTGACTGAATGCCAGTGTTTTAGAGGACTGTGTGTTTTCCCAGCTGGGGGCTGTCTCATTCCTTAGGCACCCTTCCCATTAAAATTTGTGGGACTGACTGAGGCTGACATGCCATCAGGTTGGACTATGACATGCCAGGTAGAGGTTAGGCTGGAAATACTTTCTCCTCCTTAGACGTAAAGTAAAATCTGCCTGTCACTTCTGTGCTTTTAGCATTTTTATTGGGAATTAAGCAATAAACAATCCAGGCCCAAAAATTGTCAGGCATATTTTGATCTTGGCCATGGTTCCGACATCCCTGTCTTGTTCTGGTGCTCAGCTGTTGAGGGACCTGCTCTCATTTTCACCTTTTATCCTGCTAGGGCACTTTTAAAGGAGTACGGGAATTTCTCAACTATAAGGTGCACCGGATTATAAGGCACACTTCTGGGTTGCTGGCAAATTTCCGAACTCTGTCCATATATAAGGCACACCGGCCTATAAGGTGCACTTTGTTTTTGCAGCGAGGATCCGCGCGCAACAAAGTAACAAATCAGTAACAGGATCCAGTGATCGCGGGGTTTAGTGGCAGGTACTCAATTTGCAAACATTTTTCATGGATCGGCGCAGCCTTTAAACACAGCCCCAGGCGCCCTCCCCGCGCCGCGGGCTCAGCTCCCACTTCTGGGTTGGCAAATTTCCAGAAGTTGTCCATCTATAAGGCACACCAGATTATAAGGCACGACTCCGGGTTTCAGTCAAAATTTTAGTCAAAAGGGTGCGCCTTATAGTAGTGAAATTACTGCAATTATTTGTGTTCTCATGGTTAACATCTGATCCAGGGAGAGAGGAGCTGCTCTGCATCCTGCAGCACCCGTCCTTGGCATCATCAGCCCTGGGCTTGCAGGACGTCACTGTGGGGAAGGAGCCTCCCATCAGCCAGTGCAAGTGGCTAAAAATCCTCATTTGAATATGGTGGGGCTTGACCTGAGCCACCATCTGCTCCTCAAAATCTTTGCCTGTGCATGGACACTACAGCAAACCAATAGGCTCTGCTAAGACACAGGCTTAAAAAATGTGCTTTAGCCAAAAAGGGCTAGTTAAACTAAATCTTTCCTTGCTGGCTGTGACCTAGATACTGTCTGACAAGACCTCAGTGGCCATGGTCCTTGTGAGTGGAGCAGCAGCTCTGGCAGGCAGAAAAAAGCTGTGCTGAGACTCTCTCATCAGCCTCCCACATACATCAATGTCTCGTGTCTGTGAGGAAGTCTTGGACCTAAAAAAAAATAATAATTTAAAAAATTCCCCTTGCACACAGAGCAGTGACAGATCTGGATTGTCTGGAGAAGATGAAATAATTTATAAGCTTCAGTTTAATGTTCCTGTTTCCTCTTTTTTTTCCTCTTACAGCTGCCACCTCCCCACCTTCTGTCACTGTCGTCTAAATGAATTTACAAGGAAAAGAAAATACTTCTTGTTAATGTTCTCACACAAACGAAACATTAGCCAGGGAGACAAAAAAGAAAATAATTGATTGTGAAAGCAAACCCCCTCTGAGACAGTCTGAGCATTATCAGGAGCAGCCTGGGAGAGGGACTGGGGGGAAAGGGACAGGGAGGAGGAGAACAGAGCAGGCTGGAACAACAAATGTAGCATTTATGATAATTATCCACGTTTTAATCCCCGTTTCCAACCAAGCATTCACTTCCTTTAATTAGTTCTCGATTAGAAGGAGATTATCTAATAAATTGTACAAATAAAGAGCAGGTTATCTTTGCAGTGTTCCTGCACACCAAGTTCTGAAAGGATGGGTACGCAGGGATGGGGCTTGAGAGGGACACAAGCATGGAACACCTTGCTTTCCTTTTTCCTCATTTTCTTGGCTGCAAATATTGGCTGTTTCTGGCATTAGCAATGCAGCCAGCGAAGTAAATCCATAATTAAACTGAATTAGCATGTACTTGGAAGTTTTACATGCACAGACACAAAGAAGGTTCCTGCTTGGAGCACTTCCAGTATGATTTGCAGAGGAGGTGGTGGCGGAGGGGGGAGAGCAAATAAAACCGTAGAGTTTAGTTAAAAAGCACTTTTGCTTAAATTTGTTCTGAATTTTTGTGCTAAGAGAGTGTGATGTGGGGTTTCTGGGTAGCTGGTTGAACAGGCAATTTTTAGGGCGATCTCCTTAGTTTACCAGGAGATTTTTGGAAGTGGCATGCTGGAAGTCACCTCTCACCTGGCCCGTGTGTGTGACACCTCAGTGTGGCTGCACTGAGGTCTCTGGTAGATGCACAAAGGAACTGGGAGCTGTGAGAGGTGGGTGTGGGAAGGCAATCAGCATTTCTACTCTTGGAAGCACAAGCTCTTAAAAACTTGCCCAAAAATTCAAGTTGTGGCAACAGGTTCATCTACAGCCCCTTGTTAGCTTCTGGCCATGAGTTACCTGCACTGTTTTGCTCAGAGTTGGTGGGAGACACTTTTCATGGGAATTTGTCTCGTGCAGTTCTTCTGTCACCTGAGGGCTGTAGGCATGTGCTGGCTGCTCAGACTGGGTGTCTTGGTTTGAAAGACAAGTGTCTGCTAAGAAAGGCAGGAGCCTCTCTTGAAACAGAAAATGTAAACCTCTTCCCTCCAAATTATTATCATTTTGAAATTAAGGGGCTCTCAGGCAATGAAATGGGAATTAGGAATAACAGTTCTTTACTAGGAATAATTAAAATAGAAATACAGCACTACAAAGAACCAAACCAAAACACTGACAGAGTCAGAAATCCAACCTGACACTCGTCAGTCAGTCAGGCTGTTGGTAACAGTCCCATTCAATGGTGGCTGCATCCTCCTGCAGTGACAGATGTGGTTCGGTTGGAGCAGTGCTCCTGGACAAGGTGCAGTTTTCCTCCAAAGGGCCAGTGATGATGTGGAAGGGTCTGGTTTTCCTCTGCAATCCAGTGGAAAAAGAGCTCCCTTGGTGTCCCAAATCTCAAATTTTATCTTAGTAGCAAATGTTTGGCTCCTCCCACTGGCTGGGGCATCTCCCAATGGGATGATGTGATTTTTATCAGTCATGCAGTGAGACTCGATGGCCCATTAACAGAAAATATCTCCTGCAGGAAGGATGGGTTGTGAAGAGATAAAGAACACTGCCCCACCTGTTTTTTAACATGTGGTCCATTAGCAGAATATCTCCCACAGAGATAAGGATCACTGCCCCACCTGGTCTCAACAGATGGTGATAGAAAAGATACTTTTGATCACATCTTGTATTGTAACCTAAGACACTGGTCAGGCCTAACACCTGCTGCCATCTCTGTCCAGCTGCTTTGAGCTTCCTTTCAAAGCCTCTGTATGACCCCTTCTTGCTGAGCTTAGCAGGGATCTTCAACTCCTGCAAAGCTGGGCCAGATTCTGCACTCTTCCACTTCTTGGGAGATTTCCTTGGACTTTCCAGCATGGAAACCAGAGCTGTGGCTGGTGCCAGCACTAGTGAGAAGCTGGAGTGCCTTGCTGTTAAATGCAGCTGGATGGTTTTGGGGGTGGAATCCAGCAGGTTTGGATGCCAAGGGCGTGGGCAGGGGAGCTGTGGTCTCCATGTGCCTCGTGCTGTGATCTGTCTCCACCCTTCCCAATGATTTTCTAGACCCCTGGTTGAGACTTTCCTTGTCTGGTTTTAAACCAACTTGACAAGGGAGGACAGATCTTGGAGATACCGAGTTTGTTCCAGCCCAGATAAATCAGCTTGTGGCACTTTCCTTGTGTCACCTCTTCAGCACAGATGGTTGGTGGTGTCCTCCAAGGTGGTGGTGTGGGGCTGGAGAGTGTGAGAGGGTGCTGTCAGAAGGAATAAAGGTGGGATGAGGCTGGAATTGTCTCCCTGGATCTGTCAGATGCTTCAGTCAAGGATGTGTCCCGCTCGCCTGTGTGCCCAAAGTGACCTCCCCATCGATCCAGACAGTCAATAGGCAGCTACTTAAGAGTAAAGTTCCGTTTTCTTTCCTTATTTCTACTTCTTCTTCCTCACTTTAATTATCTAAGATAGATAGGCAGCTGTGGGCCAATTAGAAAACAATTACCCTCTGTAATCAATGCTGGTGTGGAAACAGGGTGAGGATGAGCCTGAAAGCTCAAGAAATGCCTTAAAACACAGCGTTGAGGTAACACTATCCACGACCCCATGCTTTGAAAGCCCTTTGCCTTCACTTCCTCAAGGTAAAGAGCCAGAAATGTGAGGAGTTTCAGCCAGAAAAAAAAAATAATCAAAACTAAGTGAAAAAAGTATGGAAACAGTTGGACCTTTCTGAAAGGGCAGAATTGAAGATTTCAGGACGAGGATGGGGACAACAGCTGTGTGATTTTTGAGCAGGGAGTCTGCCTGTGCTGCTTTCACCTGGGAGGAAACAATCCTAATTTTTTACAGGCTGTAATGGGCTCTGCACTGGCTGTTAACAGCTTACCAATGAGATCTGGGGGTTGTAATGGATGGCTGGATGAAAATATCAACCCTGCTCTCAGTGCCAGTCAGAGGCAGTGACTAAAGTGATACGAATTACTAGGAAAACGAGGAACAAAACAGTAAACTGCATCCTGCTGTGACAGAGAGTACATCCATGTCATGAGTGGCCTGCCACTGACAGGGTGGGGAGAGGCAAGAAGGATGATGAAGGAATGGAAGTGGTTCTTGCACAAAATGTGTTAAAAGGAGAGGTTTTCGGAGCCCCCTGCCCTGTGTGCTAAAATCCCACAGAGATGAGGGAATGACCCCAGTGTTTCCCTGTTCAAAATGTCTCACAGAAACACTTCACACAGAAAATTCTGCTCTTTTTTTTCCCCAAGCTGAGGGGGGTGCCTGAAAGGGGTTATTTTCATCAGGCTGCCACCAGGAAAATGCCCCCAAAGAACCTTCCCAGACATGGCAAGGACTGGGGAAATGGGGCAACCTGTGTCGCTCTCTGATGCCATGCAAACCAAAGCTGGTGATTCCTTAACTCTGTTTGGAATAGGAAGCAGCACAGCTGGAAAAAAATGGGATATTTATGAGCTAGGAGCTCAGTGTCCTGGGGTGGGGCCCCTGCTGACTTTTAGGGCTGTTTTGGTAGTTCTGCAGCAGGATGGTATTGGCTCCTTGTGACAAAACCCAAAATCCCTGCTTGGAGGTGTGGGAGAAATGAGCTCTTCCCCCATTTCCCTGGCAGTGAGAAGCTCTCAGGGTGGCCCTCTCCTCTCTGCTTTTGTGCCAGCCCTGCCAGTGCAATGGCAGGTAAATGGCAGTGCAGTTGCCAAAATAGCTCTGTGCGAGCAGCAGGCAAAACTGAGCTGTCTGCAGTCCTGGAGAGCCTGGATTTAGAGAGGTTTCCAGCACGCATCAGCAAAAGAAGTGCAAAAGGTGAATTTTCTCCGTGGCTGCCTTCTCAGTTTCTCCAAGGAATGCAATCCTTGCTGGCTCTGAAACCAGAGACAGGGCTGCTCATCCTGGTGCTGCACTTGGCAGGGCTGTCTGAGAATTGGAAAGAGCAGCGCTTTCCTTCCGCATTTAATCTCTCTCTGATCTCCTCTGATGGCCACTAATATTTCTGCTTCATTATATATGACAAGCAATAACAAAAGTGGGGCTTTTTTGGTGAAATATTAACTGCACACCGGTGGTTTGCTCGGTAATGAACTGTCTGCGTGGAGATCGCTAACTACAGCGTAATTATCAGTGAATAATTCATGGTGAATAATTGAATCGTTTTAGCCCTTTCTGCCGAAATCAGACAGTGACTCATGATTTCTGGGAATTATTCTTAGAACACTTTAATGGTGCCTATTTCACACGCTGAGGTCAATCAGGAATTATTTGAAGATTGGCTGGGGCGGGCGGATCTGTTCCCGGGCCAGATAGGAACAGGCTTTTTGTTGCAGAAACTTGAAAGAGGACAGATAAAAAATTGATTGTCTTTTGTTCTACCTTGCTGCTCGGGGCTCTGCTATTCCTCTGCTGGTGGAATTGGGGTGCTGGGGTGTTTGTGGATGCATGGGAGCAGATAACACATTCCAGCAGCTGCCTTCTTATAATTTGTCCCATTCTTGTAATTTGTCCCATCCTCACCATCTGAAGTCCACCAACAGGCTTCAGACTCATCCCCTTTGTGGGTCTGTGAGCAGTCCATGGATTCAAGGAGCTGGAGGAACACAGGGGTGACAAGTTTCCTTCTCCTGTGGATCAGAACGGCACCAGCTCTGAGGGGAGAAGAAAAAGCCTGATGTAAATGTGCCTCCCAGAGAATTTTTGATCTATTCCCCAATTCCCTTTTGTCTTTGCTGCCTTTGCTTCCCCAAAACATACATGATCTGTCACAATTTATAACCTCTGGTTTAAGGAGGACGGGGCAGATTAATTCATCTCTATAAAAGCTTCTTTTTTTATTGCACTTAATGCGCACCTTTCGCCTTGTGTAATGGAGCTTACATTCCGGAAAAAAAAATAACTTTGACATCTTCCTATTTTATCTCTTCTTTCCCTTTGGCTGCACGAGCATCCTGCTCCATCCATGTGAGCAGCACGGGCAGCTCCCCTTGCTCTCCATCTCCCTTTCAGCTGCTGTTTTGCCCAGATCTCTTTCTGGTGCGTGGCATGTGTCGTTATTGTCCAGCTGCACAGCTTTCCTCATTTCCTTCCCTTCTTCCTTATCAGAGGTGTCAACACTCTTCAAAGTGCTGTAGAGTCACCATGACTCCAATTTTCCGGGGTTGTTTTGCTGCTGAGGAGCATCCTGTCGATGATGAAAGGGGATTTATTGGGTGATTATTGTGAATCCTGACATCCCTCCTACACCAGTCGTGTCCCACTGATCCTGCGGTCATGGATGTATCCTGGTGCTCCATGGGAAGGGATTTTGGTGCTGAGGGGTGCCCAGGAATGGGGCAGGGCATGGGACAGCTCCTGTGCATCATCCCCGGGGATTTTCTGGCCTCCCCACATTTTTCTGCATCCCCCTCCGACCCCGAGGTGCTCCCGAGGGGCTGCAGAGCCCGGGCTCCCACGGGGGAGCTCGGTCTCCTTTGACTCCAGCGTGTTAGCCTGTAAGAGAGCTGACCCCGCCAGGGATCAGGCTTGACCCCAAACTGTGAAGGAAAAATGCAGACAATCCCCCAGCCCCATCCCCTTCTCCCCCTCTGTGCCCTCTCTCCTCCTTTGCAGGAATGTTGCAGGTCTCAGCTCCGCTTACCCATCAGGGCTTTGAAGATTTGCTGTACAAAAAGCAAGGGGGGATGAAGACCTTGAGAATAATCTTTAGGGCTTTCTAGGAAAGGAGCATTGCCATTGCAATTACAGGAAGCTTCCTTTCCAAAGCATTTTTGTAAGTTTGCTCCCAAAAAGGAAAAAATAAAAATCAGAGGCTGAGCTGAGAATTAGCTCCAGGAGAGCTTCACCAACTCGAATCGATGGTGTTTTGTCAGGGAAATACAGGCAAATACCAGCTTTGCTATTTTTTTGCTGTTTTTAGGGTTATGGCTTTGCACTGTGAGTAGGGTGACCTTCAGGGGAGAGGAGGGCTGGAAGCAGAGGGAGTCAGGTTGTGTTTTCCTTTGGGAATGTCTGGCTTAAAAACATACCCAGGCAGCAAATGAACTGCCACGAACTGCTTCATCACTTTGAAGCTGAGAATGTGACTTGCACAGTGCCTGTTTGAGAGCTCAGCTGGAGCTTCCATAATCCAAGTTTAGAGAGGAAAAAGGGGGGGAAAAAACCTCCACTAAAACACGGGTTTTTATCCTTTTGTATTACTTGAGGTGGAAAAAAACTGGTGTGTCAGCACCTCCTGAGGTCCCCACAGTGCTGCTGAAACATGAGATGTGCTTTGAAACCAACTGGATGGAGCTGGAAAAAAGGCTGTGAGCAGCATTGGGAAATGTCTGTGGCCTGCAGCCACTGAGGGGTTAAAGCAGTGGTTTCCTCTTTCAAAAAAAACCCACTGAAATGATGAAAAATGGGCATATTTGCTCCAGTGTTCTGGTCTCTGCTGGTGCAGAATCTCTGGGGAGGAGGAGAGTGAGGAATCAGGTTCCCTGAATAGTTGTGGAGTGCAGCACCACTAGAATATGGAGCTGTCCTTCTCGGGAGCTCTACCCCAAGGAAAAATGAAGGAGTGGGGAGAAGGCTCACCAGGTTCTGCATCTGGGCACGGCCTCATGCTGGTTGGGCATTTTGGTCTGGAAGAAACAACCTGAAAGCCATGGTGATGGGACAGATGTGAAATCCCATGGAAAAGTGAGAAACTTGGCGTTGGTTCCAATGTCTTTTCTCTTTTTCCATGGCTTTTTTGTCAGCTTGTTGTCATCTTAAAAGTGATTCATCCTGGCTCCTCTTTCCAGTTTTGACCAAATGTATCCCAACACCCATGCTCCCCAAAAAGAAGTTATAACTCCTGGATACCTCCTGAGTATCAGAGGGACTTTTATTCTCCAAATCAAGACGAAGAGGGCACCCATCTGATTTCCCAGGATTCTGTGGATGCTGCATTAGGCACTAAAATTACCCACTGGCTATTACACAGAGCATGTTGACATGAAAAAAAAATAGGTTATTTTCTTTCTCCGAGTAGAAAGAAATTGGCTGTGTGCACTCAGACAGCGCTCCAGATTTGGATACTGCATCATTGTGAATGGGATGTGAGGTGGAGAATGTCTGGGGTATTGGTATGTAAATGAACACGTTAATTATTGCAGTCTGATTGCTGATTTCCCACGTCTGGGAAGCATGGAGCACCTGGATCCTGCAGGGATGTGGAGTTTGTGTGGAGCAGGTGAGCAGCTGGGGTGTTGTAGCTGCTGCTGGCACACCTGGGCAGTGCATGGAAAATATCCAACCTAGGGTGGGAGATGGAAAAGCAACATGGATTTTGGTGCTGTCCATCAGGTTTTTGAACTCTAGTCTAAAAACTGGGAGCTGAGGCAGAGCAGGGGTGCCAAGTCAGCTCCAGGCTGACCCTCTCCAGGTATTCCCTGCTTTCCTTGTGCCTCAGGCAGAGCCTTTCCAGGCCAAATACTGACTGGAGTGTGGCACAGATGTCCCTCCTCTCCATCCCTTCCCACCCCAATCCTGCTGCCCTGATGGGAAGAGGGAAGCCCCCAGCCATGCCAGGGCTTTGCCTCCTCATTATCTCATGGATCCCCCTGTCTGTGCCCTGGGCTTTTCACAGACCCCCATTATTTCCAATCCCCTTCACCTGTCAAAAGTAATTTGGCCACTTATTATCGGTCAGACAGAAACAGCTCTGGGCTCTGCCAGCCCCGACGAGGGGCCCGGCTGCTTCCAAACCTTTATCCCCCCTTTTCCATGCAGGCTGCCCTCTCTCTGGGCTGAGCTGCTGAGGGGAGCATCCAGCAGGCAGATCCCAGCCCCAATTAGCAGCCCAGGAATTTTAATTAGTCGAGCAGTCAATTATATCAATGGACACCCTTTGCCCCCTCCCCTTGCTCCCCTCTCTCCATGGGCAAAGCTCCTGGCCCTGCTCTGAGCCCGCTGGAGGAGCTGCCGGAGGGGCCCAGCTGTCCTAGATCCTGGAGGATTTGTCCCCTCTCATCCCTGGCCTCCACTTGAACCGGGGCTTTGTGCCCTGCCACTGGCAGAGGGATCAGGGAAGAGCTTTGGATTTGGGCTGGACAGGAACAGGATGGAGAGGTTTGGAGAGAGGAGCCTCTCCTTCCCTTCTTTTGTGCTTCTGAAGCTGGGACACCAGGCGAGCTGCCAGCCTGGTCATACTGTCACTTGCCTATCAATGAGATTCCTTTTGGATATGCTCTGCTGTTTCTATTTGATTTGCTTCCTGAAATTGCCTCCTCTCCCATTCCTGCACAGCAGCACTCAGGGTTGTGCTGCATTTCCAACATAGCTGCCCACCACTGCTTCCTCACCTTGTTGGGGCATCAAAAACCCGTCCTAAACTCGTTGGCCCTTGCCATTGATTGAAGTCCTTCCTAATTTTGCTGTTTCTTGGAGTTTTGTGTTAAGTGCTGCTGTGAGATCAGTCCGCAGTGCGAATCAAATCTGCAGCAAATCACATCCTCGAGGTGCTGGATGTGCTTGACGAGGTGACATAGCTGGTGACAGGAGTCTGACCCTGCACAGGCATTCCCAAATCCTGGTCATGGTCCAAAGTGTCTTGTCCCAGTTCTCTTCTGAACATTGAATGACTCTTTGTGGGGCATGAAGCAGCTTAGTCATCCCTTTCCCCATCCCCCTTTTTCCTTTCTTTCTCCATCTCCCTTTTTCCTTTCTTTCCCCATCCCCCTTTTTCCCTCTTTCCTTTCTCCATCCCCCTTTTTTCTTTCTTTCTCCATCCCTCCTTTACCCTGTGGCAGGACCTAACTGTGTTAAAGCCTGGCTGTGTAAAGCTGAGCCTGGTGACCTCTGGGCGTGGTGGCAATTGAGTTGTAGTGGCACAGGCTGCTTATCTCGTGCAGTAATTACCGGGTGTTTAACGGGAGAACTCCTCTCCCGCCAGGAATTGCGGGCTCTGGAAGCAGTGCACAGATGTTTGGGAACATGCAGACAATTACCCTGAGCAGCTCGTTCCCCTCTGACGGGGCCATTACACATCAGAGATGATCAGGAGCTGACGATACACGGTGGGGAAGGGATTCTGAAACCATCTGGCTGTACCGAGTGTGATATGGGGAACATCTGCTAGGCACGTGTAAAAATAGGATTATTAGGAAAAAAAAAAGTGAGGGTGGAACCGACATCTTATCATTCTGCCTTAATCCTCCTCCTCTTCTTCCTCACTGCAACATCAGAGGTGCTCAGGTTGCACTCCAAGTAGTTTTCTCTGTGCACCAAATACAGTTTAATAGCTGTGGGTTTTAATGTGGGAAAAACAATGGGGTCTGATCTCAGTTAAAAGGGGACGGAAAAGGTTTGGTGGAGAAGCCAAAGGCTTTGCTGCTGGTCATCCACTCAGTTATTGGAAAAGAGAAAAAGGGATGGCTCACACACCATGAAGACCTGCAAGGGACTGGGAGAACCTTCTGGCTCCACACCAGCCAGAATGTCGAGTGAAAATGCTTTGCAGAACCTCAGGTGAGATTTGCCCCCTGGGAAACAGCAAAAGGATGAAGTGAATCAAGCAGAGAGGAGAAGACCACAGCTAGACGAGGAGAAAACAGCTGATCCCGGGCTTCCCTGACAAGTCTCTCCCTTGCTTTGATTGATCTTTGTGAGGAACAAAGCTTTGCCAGGCTGACAAGTGTCTTGTGTACCCTGTCAGGCTGGTTTGAGTGCCTCTGTCTATTGTGAGTGTGAGATCTGAGAGGAGCTCGTCCTGCTTGAGATTTAACTGTGTTCCTCCTGTTTCTGTCCTTCCCAGCTGTAAATATTCCAGAATTAGAGCAAAACTGGCTGTTTTGTAACTCCTGGGTGACACAGAGCAGGACAGCCTTTGCTGGTCACACAAACTGTCATTTTTCTCATTAAATTAAATAGATGTGATTCACAGGGATGTGGAGGGGGCAGCACATTTGCCCCCTCTTCAGAAGGATGGGCACTGTTCAAACCACAACAAAACCACCCTCCTTCACCCCGTGCCCTGCCTTTTATCCCATGCTGTTGGGAGCAGACCTTTGGATGTCATGAAATACTTTGATTTCCCCTTTGAAAAAGTGAAGCCAGGCACATTCAGCGGCTGGGGCTGGGCTTTGCTGCTTTCTTTGCTCAGCAAAGACAGAGAATCTGTTCCTCATGTAGGGGGGAAAGAAAAGCCCAGGTGCTCATAAATGTGGGCAGAGTGGATCATTTTGTGCCTGGAGAAGGAGGGTGGAGGGCAGGCATCTTCTCATTCCTCATTCCTTCCTTCTTCAGGGCAGAGATTCCTACAAACACCCGTGATGTGAGATTAGGATCAGCTTTCCTCACAGCAGCTCAGCCCTCACTTAGAACCCCAAGTAACAGCCAGCCCTCAGTATTGCTGGACTCACTTGAAACTCCTGGCTGTGATGGCTGCAATTATGAATTAATGGCCTTAAATTCACCATCAGACCTAATGCCTAGTTCTCCTGTCTGGTTCTTGTTCCCATTCTGCCTTCTCACTGCTGTTCCACAGCCACAATTATTTGTCATTAATCTTGAAAGCATCAGCTTTATTTTCTCTTCTTTTCCTCCAAGAAACTCTTGCCTGCTCCCAGGTTTTTATTGTTCACTGTTTTCCATCACTCTTTCCCTTGCCTCAATCTAATCAGTTTTGTACTGCTCTAAAAAGTTGTTTTTTTTTTTCCCTGACGGGGGAATAAAGCACCCAAGAGATGCTGATGCTGCCAGCACCTGAGGGGTGTTTATGCCCTGCTTACAGCTCAGCCTGCTGGGGAGGGGGCAGCATTAGAGACTTTTTCCACAGAGCTGTACCAATCCTGGGTTTTTCCTGTCCCACACTCATCCTGCTGCAGCAGGTGAACCTCCATGGGGTCTTTCTCCAGGACTCTGGCTGCTGGGGAGCTGTTTGTCCCTGCAGAGCCCAAATCTCATTAAAAGGCTGGCACAGGGCTGAGATCTTGCTGGAAAAGGATGAAATAATCCAACAGGGACAAATCTCAGACCTCTGACCAGCCCCTGAAGTGAGAACAAAGAACCAGGCCATGTCTCAAAGGGTGTAGAAGAGCTCAAAAACATGAGGATGTTTGAATTAACACTTCTCTCTTCCTCTGGGGAAGAGCTGGCAGGGCTGTTGTGGCAGAGGCAGGTCAGGATGGTCCTCGCTGGGAGGATGCTCAGAGATGCTGGGACCTGCTCCTTGGAGCTGAGTGAACCCTCTGCTACCAGAGCATCCAAACATCCCCCAGCTCTTCTTGTCTGCATCCCTGGACAGTCCTGTGACCTCTGATGGGTCACATCTCCTTTGCCGTCTGTCATCCAGTGTCCTGATCCCACAGTAGAAATGTGATCCTAGAGATTGCTTCCTTCACTCTCCCCGAGACTGACTCCAGCAGGGGTTTTTTCACCACTCCTGAAGTTCTTGTCATCTTGCTGTTGCCAGGTTTCTTCTTCCATATTTCTCCCCTGGCTCCTGAGTCTTTCCAAAGAAAAGGCAGGAGCTGTTGCTGGCCCCTCTGGTGCCTTCCAGATGGACAGACTCAGCTTTGGTCCAGGTTTTGCTTCCTCCCTGCAGACACAGACTACAGGATAAGGGAGGGAGGGAGGGAGGGAGCCAGCAAAGGATGCCCAGGGCAAGAAGTGAGAGATTGTGCATCCATCCCATCAGTGGGAAGAAATTGGAGACAAAGCTGGGGCTAAAAGAAGCTGGCTCAACCAGGCACATGTCCAACCCCCGTGTGAGATTTTGGCAAAGGTGACCAAAGTGGCAAAAAACGTCAGATCTGATAGCTGAGCATTCTATGGCTTTAATTACAAAATTCACCAGTGGATCTCTGGGCAACAGAGGTTGGGAGAGGAAGATAAAATATCTGAGCAGGAAAAAACCCCATATTTTGTTTTCTGAAATATTTTTCCCCTCTGGGTGGTTTATTTTTTTTCTTTCTCTCCCATATTTCGTAACACCAAAGGCTAATGGAACATTTGTTTCAAGGGATACCAAAGTGAGAGAAAATTAGGCCTTTTGGAGAGAAGTGGGACAAAAAATTATCTCTCAGGAAGACAATAACCAGTAACAGCAGAAAGCTGCAGGAAGCAGAGGAATTGTGACATTTAGGGAAGAGCCTAAAATCCAGGCAGGCGTGTGACCAACAGGGAAAACAATAGCCTTGTGACATTTGGGGACCAATTCCATTAAAAATAGTGCTGCTGAAATGTGCCAAACCCACATGTGTGGCCTCCTCCTCTGCCACTCAATGTGGGGAAACAGTGGTTGGGAGGGAGAGGGGAGAAAAGGGTTATTTTTGTTTAAATATGTTGGGACTAGAAGGGATCAAAAGCTGCACCGAGTCCTCCCTGAAGCACTAAACATTTTTTTCTGCCAACCAAGTGCCCAGAACTTGGCAAGGCTTCAGTGACTTGATCGCTATCCAGTAGTCAAAAGCTGCTATGGAAATCTTCCAAGGAGCTGATGGCTGATCATTAGTGCTGTTCAAAAGCCTGCTCAGCTTTTTGCGCTGGGAAAAGCCGCGCAAGGAACGTGGAGGTGCCTGACCTCCCTAAGCCCAGCTTAGCACTTCCCAAGGCGTCTTAACCCCCTCAGCCCTGCCTCTGCTGCTGCTGGTGGGCAGGGAAGGTGTTGGGCTGTGCTGGCAGAGCTGGTGAGGTTGATTTTTGGCTCAGTACCAAGTTTCCTTTGGATGCTCTCACTCCATGCCCCTCATCCCCAGGGATGCCAGTCCGTGGTGGCTGAGTCCCCCCCAGTCTAGTTTTGCTTATTGTGGGGAAATATAGACCTAACAGAAAGAACTTGTGGGGGTGACAGGTGTTTGAAGGGGACACCTACCCCCTCTGTGTGCGCCCAAGGGAATGAAGCTCTGGGAAGGATGGATGCCTTTGGCTCAGCGGTTTTCTACCCAGTTACAGCTGAACAGAGAAATACAACACATTTTGATTGTGTTTCTGTCTTGGGTTGCAATACAGGATGTGATCAAAGGTATCTATTCTATCGCCATCTGTTGTGACCAGGTGGGGCAGTGATCCTGATCTCTGTGGGAGATATTCTGCTAATGGGCCATCCATTGACACCAGCTGGGGCAGTGTTCTTTATCTTTTCACAACCCATCCTTCCTCCAGGGAGTTCTCTTCTGCTCATGGCCATTGAGTCCCACTGTGGCACTGATAAAATTACTGCATCCCATTGGAAGTTGCTCCAGCCAGGGGGAAGAGCCAAACCTTTCCTACCAAGATACAATCTGAGATTTTTAGGACACTAAGGCAGCCCTTTCTCCACTGGATTCCAGAGGAAAACTGGACTTCTCCACATCATCCACACTGGATCTTCAGAGGGAAACTGCACCTTGTCCAGGAGCACTGCTCCAACTGAAGCACATCTGTCACTGCAGGAGGATGCAGCCACCATTGAATGGGACTGCTACCAACATCCTGAGTGACTGTTGGGGTGTCAGGTTGGATTTCTGACTCTGTCAGTGTTTGGGGTTTGTTCTTTGTAATGCTGTATTTCTATTTTAATTTTCCTAGTGAAGAACTGTTTTTCCTAATTCCCATATCTTTGCCTGAGAGCCCCTTAATTTCAAAATTACAATAATTTGGAGGAAGGGGGTTTACATTTTCCATTTCAAAGAGAAGCTCCTGCCTTTCTTAGCAGACACCTGTCCTCCAAACCAGGACACAGCCCCAAGGCCAGGCACAACCACAGCTGCTCCTGGCCGGAGCATCCCGGTGTACATGGCAGGAGCAGGGTGGCTTTGGGGGAAGCAAAAGCTGCCTCTTTGTGCCAGGAAGGAGAAGAGAAAACCTGGATGCCTCTGGAAACCCTTCCTCCTTTTCCCAGCCCTGGTTTCATCAGAGCATCCCCCTAGGACAGTTGGTTTTAATGCTTCTGGAAGGGGAGATTGTGTTTGACACATGGCTTTAAAAATGCTCACAGCTCTAGAATTACCCAAACGCTGTAGCAGGGCTAAGGGGGAAGAGATCAGCCAAACACTCTGTTTTTCCACCTAAAACTAGCTAAGATGCATTTGGGGAGAGACTGTGAGGGGAAAAACACAGGCAAAGTGGCCCTATTAAAGCAAGGTAGCAAAGGCAAGTCCTGAATTTCAGGGCACAGTTCCTGCCCTTTTTTAGCTGCCTAGCAGAAATCAAAACAGAAATACACTGAGAAACCTTTTTCAGGCTCATTTTCAAAGCCATCTCTGACCAGGAAATAGCCCTGAAATGAGTGTGAGAAGTTAAGAGCCACACAGGGAGACTTAGGAAAGGAGCTGGTAGAGTGCTAGGAAGGTTTGTTTGTGTTCAAAATGTATTATTACCTATCTTGGAAAACACAGGATATTATATTGCTTTACATTTGGGGTATTTTTGCTGCAAGGCTCCAGAGTGATTTGTGGTGGTGGGGCTGAGGGAAGATAACAAATGGAAGCTTATGAAGAATGGAATTTCTCCCCCCTTCAGTTATAGTATTAAATAGCTGCTTGTATCACAGCAATTTCTCCCTCTCTCCCCCTCCTTTATTTCTTTTTTGTGGTGTGCCAAGATAAAAAAAAAACCAAACCTTTATTTGCTAATGCCACTTATTTAATTTAATCAGGCTGAAGTACACCTTTAATAAATTTGCCTCCGAAATGAAAAATTACAAAGATGTGGCAGAAGAATATTTTAATGAAAACTGATGATGTAGCAAGCTAGAGCAGAATTATGTCCTCTCCCTGCCCTTTCCTACCACGCAGCAGCACGAGAGAGCAGCCAAATATCCCTCAGAAAATCTTGGGCTGTGCTGTAGAACTCTTTTTAGTTTTCCTACTCTCTTGTGGGGCTCTTTGCTGGTTTCTGGACAGCCTGCCAAGAAATCCTGGAGTGACAGCACTGAAATAAGGCAGGCAGCAGGATGGGTCTGCAGGGTGTGTGATGCCAGTCTGGACTGCCCAGATGTTGGGATATTCATGGAAGAGGTTGTTCAAGGGTAGGGGATGCATGGCAAGGAGAACTATTCTTAGGTGGATCCTCAACCGGTCCCAAATCCACCCTGCTTTCCTTCCAGATGATGGCACTCCATGGTGCCAGCAAATATTTACCTGGCCCCAAAGCTGCTTCTGGTGCTGGGTGAGCAGTGATGGAAGGATGCATAAAAAAAAAAAAATTTCCAGGTGGCTGCAAGGAGAAAGATCTCCAGGAATTCAACAAGGCTGACTTCAGCCTCTTCAAATAACAGGGTCCTCACCCCTAGAAATGCTGGGATTTAGTTTTTTGAGCTTTTCCCTTTTCCTCTATGCTACGGGGTTACCACCAGGCTGAAGGGCAGCACCACAGAAACCTCAAAGGAGGTCTTTCCAAAATCTCTCTTCACCCATAAAACTGCCCAGCTGTCATGTGGAGGAATGGGAGTTCTTGGAAACAAAATAAACCCAGGAGGTCAGGAAACCTCCAGAATCAGGAGACACACACCTGCTCTTGGAAGCAATGCGTCCAAACCCACTGGTCAGGTCTCAACAAATAGAAAAGAGAAATCTGGGCAGCAGAGTGTGAATCCTGTTTTGGAGTGCTTCCCAGGAGCATTTTGGTGTGAATCACTGCCATTTGTTAGAGGGAAGGTTCTCTGCTTAGCCCTGGAGCCCTTCCTCCTCCTCCTCGGTCTATTGGTGATGTCGTGGTGATGACAAATTTATGACATCAGAACACAAATCCCTGGGAGCTGCTGTGACAAATGAAGTACTGCAGATCCCCTGCAAGCAAAAGGAAAGCTCAGCAGAAGGAAACTCAGATGGAATTTATGAGTCTTCTCCAGGAACTGATGTCACTCCTGGCCTGGGGCCAACGGGATTTACGCTGTCTGTGCCCCAGGCCTTGCTTCCAGGGGATCAGGCTGGGATTAATCCAGCCTAAACCAGCACCATGCCACAGGGGCAGTTGTTGGGCAGAGCTGCAGAGAGAGATCAGCCAGAAGGAGAAGGCCAGTGCATGAGAATGGACCTGATGGTCCATTTTTGCCTGTTCCTTGGTGAAAAATGAAAATGAAGCCAGTTACATCCCTGCAGGATACAAAGTTGATACCACCAAGTCTTTTATTTGTTGTCTCACTCACTGGATGGACCCTGGTGGTTCTTGAGGAGCAAGCCCATGACTTCATTCTCTGGCAACCAAGGTTCAGCAATGAACTCTCTCCTGGTGAGCTGGAAAGTTGGCACATTATGTGAGGTACCTCTCTTCCAATTCTCCCTAATTCAGGCTGAATTTCAGCATCTGGATCTCTCAGCTGCTCTCTTGGGCTGGGCAGACCTTTGATGATCTCCTCTCTCCCATGCTCCATCAGCTGTAGAACAGAGGTGGCAACCAAAGCTGTCCATAAAATATCCTCATTCCCAAAGGGTGAGCTGTGTTTTTCCAGGCTTGCCCGCTATGCTTTTACTAGTTTCCATGAAAACAAATCGCAGTTTTCATAAACACAAACTACCATCTGGCCCTGGAAATGCTGGTGGGTGTTTTTATCTGCCTTCACTTCGGGATTTGAAAACTGTTGGGAAAATCCTAGCGAGGTGAAAAGGAGAAGTTTTGGCACAGCTCCATGGAGCTGCTGCTCCAATCCCAATCCCTCACGCTCTCTGAGGATGGGTTTGCTGCAGGCTCAGTTGCCTTGACTGGATTGAGAGCTCCAGAGCATCATCCCAAGAAGGTTTTTCCTCATCCCTTCACCTGGAAAGAACCACCCAGCAGCTCCTCCTTCCACACTGCTCTGCTGCAAGCTGTGCTCAGTGGTGACTCAGTGCTGCGGACAAGCCTGGTACCATCTGCCCATAGCCACGGTGTTCCCATCCAGGACAAAACCAGCACAGACCCAGCTCAGCCATCCCAACCCAAGGAAAAGTTCCTCCCCTGTCCCCAGCTTCCTTCCACAAAACCATTAGCACTCCCATTACAGTTATTTCAAGTGTATAAGGTGCACCCTTTTGACTAAAATTTTGATCACAACCTGGAAGTGTGCCTTATAATCTGGTGTGCCTTATATATGGACAAAGTTTGGAAATTTGCTAACCCAGAGCCGCGGCAGCCGGCGCCGGGGGCAGGCGGAAGTGCCAGGGCCCGCGGCACGGGGAGGGTGCCTGGGGCTGCGTTTAAAGGCTATGCTGATTCGTGAAAAATGTTTGCAAATTGAGCACCTGCCAGTAAACCCTGCGAATTGGGCAATTCCGTTACTAATTTGTTACTTTGTTGCACGTGGATCCTCAGTCAAAAAAAAAAAGTGCGCCTTATAATCCGGTGTGCCTTATATGCGGATGAAGTTTGGAAATTTGCCATCAACCCAGAAGTGCGCCTTATAATCCGGTGCGCCTTATAGTTGTGAAATTATTGCAAATATTTAGCTTGGTGTGTTGTCCTACCTGTGAGGGGAAGGGCAAAGGCAGGAGCAGATGGGACAGGGATGATTCAAAGTGTGAATGATCCCAGAGTGTGAGCCAGGGAGCTGCTTAAACCAGGCTTAGTAATCAGAAAGCACATAATTAGAGGCTTTAACAACTGTGGCTGACCTGTGTGAGGTTTTTCATCATCTCTATGGTTTTTTTCTTCAGAGTGAGTTTGAGATTTGGATGAAAAGAAGGGTTTCAGTGTTGGATCTGGGTTGTGGGAGTGGAGGGGGCATCTACAGGGTGATGGGAATGGAATGGGTGGGTTTGTGCTTGTGGCAGACAGGTATGAAGGCAAGACCTTAGCAAAGATGGGGATTTAGGCAAAGGCATGCCAGCTTTTTGGGTGCTGGAGAATAGAGGCAGCAAGGAGTATGGTTGCCTTCAATTTCTGTGTCCATTCATCAAAGGAATGGTTTGGGAAAGCCTTTGAATGCCCAGAGGATTTGGATAGGTCTTTTATCTGTGCTGAGGCTTCAGTCTGTCACTGGTATTCCAAGATGACCTGTAGTGAAGAAAAGGAGGAAGGGGGCTTGGCCAAACACATTTTACAGAGCTTTTTTTGGGTAGGAAATGCTTCCTCCAAGGGCATCCATCCAGGATAGAGCGGATCATGCTCAGAACCTCTGCTGGAGAGAGAGCTGGTATTAATTAAATATGCACAGGGCCAGAGAGGGAATCAGCAGAGCAAACATGAAAATCCTCCATCTTCTCAGGGAATGTTCGTAACCCACGTATCACATTTCTTAGCCTGGCCTAAGTTCCTTCTCCCTCTCAAAAGAATCAAGCATTAAATTAAAAGTTCTTGGAAGAGAAATCCCCAGATTTCACAATTCACACAGTTCTTGTTTCCTGGCTAGCTCTCATTCCCAGCACAGGATATTGATATCTTCAGATAAGGGTAATTCTGGGGATCTTTAGGTCTTTCTTGGACTCTGGACTTGAACACGTGTTTAGGCATTCAGAAATGGGAAGCACTGCATTTCTTTCTTATTTTTTCCATCATTCCCATTTTCTCCTTCATGTCAGCCTCTGTCCTGAACTACAGAGATTTTAAAAATGCTTTTCTTCACCACAGCCAGCCCTGGCTGGTCTCTGTGCCCCGCACGCCCACAGGGATAAAGAGCCAGCACATCTCATTTCCTGCACAATTCCTGTGGGAAGCACCTTCAGCGTGCCCAGCTCAAGGAAGAGACCCTTCCATCACTCACTGCGGTCCCCTTGATCTGAAGCACGTTGCACAAATACAAGGCAAGGATAAAGAACTCATCCAGTGCTTGGCAAAAAGGAGTTTTATGCAAAAACCATCACAAATGGTTGCAGGTGAGAGCAGAAGAGAGAAGTATCCATATGAGCACCTCCTAGGACACTGCTCTGAGCTGCTCCTTCCTTCCCAATTCTTTCTTTCCCTGCATCTCTGAGACAAACCAGGAGCACTCTTGTATTAAATAATAGGGGAAATTCAAGTGATTTTGATCAATCAGCCTTACCCGGGGTCTCTGGAGGACTGCAGTTCCAGCTCTCCCCCCCTTCCCTGTTACACTCTAAAACTACTCAAGAAGATCACATTTGGAGGTTGGCAATTAATAAAGCAGTCCCCTCATTCAGAAAAACAGGGAAATTGTGTTAAAGTCAGACTGTGGGCTCAGCTGCTTTACAGCAAGAAATGTGTGCCAGGCTGGATTTTAACCTGCTTGGCATCTTTTAAACAAAGCATTGTCCATCTACTTCAACTCATCAGGGCTCAAAAGAGAGAAATAAACGTTTTCCTGGGGCCAGCCTAAAAAAGCTCTTCATCTTGGCTCTGAAAAGGAAGAGCTGAGGATCTGATTGTGCCTAAATGGGTCAATTTTTTCCCTGCCCTAGGAAATCCATTTACTGAAATCTATTTAAGCAGATGATCCTCATCTCTGGTGGCCTCTTCGTGGTGGTACCCCTGGATATTGGGGAAGAAGAAATGCGATGCAACAGGGAGCTGGTGCAGGGAGAGTTGAAGAATAGAGAAAATAAGAACACAGAATCTCTTCCATGCTCAACATGCAAGGGGAAAAATTGCCTCTTGCCTTTAGTGAAAGCCATTAAAGAGAAAGAAGGAAGGAGAAAGGAAGAAAGAGGAGAGTCATTACAAGGCTTTGAATCTGGAGGCCTTTTCAATCTGTTCCACTGAATGTAGGTTGTCAGCAAAGAAGAAAAGCAGCCGCTCTGCTGATAACGCAGGTACCAGTAAAACCTGCTGTGCTTCTAATGAAACCTGACAAAGCACTTTAGGACGGCAGGGAAAGGAAAAACCACAGGCTTGGTGGAGATTGTGGCCTTCCTGTGTGTGAACCAAGGAGGGACCCCTGGGTGAAAGCCCTGGTGGGCTCCAGGAGCATTTTGGCATGGAATGACTGCAGGAGGCTGTTCCCTTCTTCTTTGGACCTGATTTAACTCCAGCCATGGGGGCTGGGAGGACGTGGCCCTGCTCTGTCCTGCTTGGGTTTAGGCGGAACCTCCTGACCTCCCAGAGCAGGTTTTTTGAGGTTTCAGTGTTCCCCAGGAGCCTTTCCAAGCTCAGCCTCCGTGGGTTGCTGGTTTAGGTGAAGATGCTGTCATGGGACTATCCCTGAAAGCTTTGGGCTCGGGATCTCTGTCCATGGTTACACCTCTTCTTGGAGACCAGGTGGTGAGTTCATTGTGACAAAGAATTCCCAGCTTGGGTGCAAGTTCTTCTGCCACCAACCCGTGCCATGGAGCAAGGAGAGAGCGTGCAGCTCACCTGCTGCCTCCCATTCCAGCTGGGAGCAGCTGTGTTTCTTTTATGGATTGTGGAAAAAGGGAAGAAAGAGTGAAAATGGACGAGCAGGGCCGACAACAGCAAGAATTAGCAGTCCACACAGCCCAGAGATGTGTGTAGTAACCTCTTTTATGTCTTATTCTCGCCCAGGGATACCTTTATCTTTGGCAGCACGGGAGGATTTTTAATCTTCTTCACAAAGACAATCTTTGCAGGAGGAGGAAACAATCAGCTTTTATGGGGCTGTTTGCTCCTTTATTTATTTGCAAATTCTCAGCAACAGTCAAACTTGAGCAAAGGATAAAAAAAGGAAACAAACAAAACAAACAAAAAGAAACAATCCAGAAAAGGTGAACAGAAAGATGGGTATTTTTCTTCTTACTGTATCCCACAGAATGAGAAATGGATGTCTTACATGTCTATAAAAAAAAGCCATCTATAAGTTACCAGCATTGAGATGTAAATGAGGTAACAGTGGGAATTTCATCTCGTTCAGCATGAAAAATGAGCCTGCTGTTGCAGGGAGCTTCAGGACATGCCTTTGGAGCTGGAGACAGACCATTGCTGGAGCAGGGAGCAGGAAGGCAGGCAGGTGAGAGCTCTTTGCCATGTGAGCCTGCTGAATCTCCAGCTAAAAACTGAGCGGGAAGAGGAAAAGGGCGCTGAAGACACGGAGAACACTTTTTCAGAGCGCTGCTGAAAAAGGGATCTCTGTTATTCTGCTTGAAGCCTGGCAAGAGGTCAGCCTGGATCTCTTTCTCTCTGAGTTGTCCACAGTTGTGGCAGATGTGGAGAGAAGCGAGGGGACAGCGCGCTCTTCAAGCACCGAGACGTTTTTCCTCTCGACAAGACGAGCGTCTGACAGCGCGTCGTATCCATCCCTGTCTCCAATTTTCCATCAAAAAGCTAGCGTACAGAGGGCTCTTGATGCATTTCCTCATTCTCCATGAGTGTTTCCAGCCCTGGCATACCAATTTCTCAAGCTCCTTATTAACAATTCCGAAGGAGATCCTATTAAACTGGTGCTGTCAAGTTGGGTAGGACCAGCCTCTCTTCATCTGTCAGGAAGTCTCCCCTTGATTCCAACTGCCTTAAAAACACAATGAGACAAAAAAAAAAAATAATAAAAGACAAACTACACCTCAAATTCACAGATTTTCATCGTTGTTACCTAATAGCTGCTGCTCATGCAAGGTCAAACCAAGTAATTCAGAATTAAGAAATCACGATCACTAAGGTGAAGATTGATCATAGATTGGCTCTCTGAGAGTTCTTGTCAGGAGATGGAGGAAAAAACCTGCAATAAATGAGATTCCCCCAGTGCTGCCACATCCCTCCTTTTTTTGCAAGAGGTTTTTGTTCACAACATTATGAATGGAAACATCTTCTTGGAAAAAATCATGTTGTACTATTGGAAGGATGATGTTTCTGAAGAGCTCTGTGGTCTCCACTCCTGATTTTTTTATATTCATATAAATGGTCTTTCACAGATTTTTGAAATGATTTGGTTTGGAAGGGACCCTAAAGATCAACTTGTTCCAACCCTCTCCCAGAGGCAGGGCCACCTTCTTTCACCTATTAAAACAGAAAAGCAATTAGATTTTACAGCTCAGACTGTGATTAATCCTCCTACAAACAGCATATGGACATGGAGAAAAGGAATAGCTCCTGAATCACATGGGATGTGTTCAACTAGTGATCGAACTGGGATATTCTGGGAAAACATCTGCTGGCTTCTGCCTGCTCCCCTGTGTTCATTCTCAGCCCCAAAACCTGGCCTTAAACCAGGTTTACAGATAGAGAAACGCTTAAATCTTGGTGCTTTGTGAACATGGGGACTCATCCCTCTGTTCTTCAGCAGTGGAAAAGGGAATAACAGCATTTCTTTCCCATTGCTGCCTCTCCCTGCTGACCTTCCCTTGGAGAAGCCCTTCTCTGATGCACGTGGCTTGTTCACCATCCTGACTTTTTTTTCCCCTTTTCCTACCCAATATCTAAGTGCTGCCGTAGTGAACGGTCATTATAAAGCTATAAATAGTTCACAGCACTCCAATTAGGAAGCTGCACTTAATTGCATGGGGGGGGAAAAAAAAGCCAGAGGAAAAAATTAGCTGCTGTTGCAGTCCTTGATGAGGAGACCCTTGAACTCAGCAGAAGGCATCCTCAGGTCACTCCAGGAGCTGGAGAGAGTGGGGTTACATGGAGGGGTGTATTCCCACTGGGTCAAGGATGTGAGTAGAGAGGGAGAGGCCTCTTAGAAAACAGAAATAGGTGGTGATGTTGGGAGAGTGGGAGACAGAGCCGAGCTTTTGGAGCTCTGACAGCCAAGGCTGATGTCAGAGGTGTCATTTGGGCTGTGGATGAGCAGCTTCACCCCTTTTTCCTTGCTGCTGGCATCACTCCAAGTGAATAAAGCACAGCCCACGGCTTGCCTTTCCCTCCAGCTATTTCAAACTCAGGTCATCTGAGTGCTCTGCAGCTTCCAGGGGGTCTGGGGAGAAACCAAGGGGTGATCTTGGAGAAGGAAGTGATGGCACAGCAGCCCCTAGAGCTTTGATGCTGCTGGGATCTGCCTCAAGAATGCAGGAATCCATGCAGGGTGGAGCAGCAACCTTTCCCTGCCAACTTCTGCAAGAGTGTCCCAAAAAGCAGAGCACAGAAATTGCATTGGGAAGAGCACCTGAGTGTCCTTTTCACATTGCTAGGCCACCGGTGGGCTCCCTTTCCAACGCCTTTGGAGCAATTTGCATGGCATTACCCACAATGCCTGCAGCTGTAATGCTATTACAGCTTGGCAGCCTCTCTAACCTAATGATGACAAACACTGCAGCATTCTTTATCTGCTTTCTGCCAAAAAAACCCCAATAATTATTTGGGGGAGGAACAACAAAAAAAAAAAAAAGTGATTTGTCTGCTTTTTTCCCTCTCTTTTTTCCATGCTTTTTTTTTTCTTATCTTAAAATGGCTGGGGAGGAAGGAACTGGGAGAAAGGGAAGTTTAGGAAAGGGTTGGCCTTGCTGCCAACCACACTGCTAAAGCACAGCCCATGTCCTACACCTTCCCCAGCCCTTCTCCTGCCTTTTTCCCTGACTCATTTATTACAAAGTGTATTTCCTTTCATCTATTTTCATCTCAGCTCTGGGGCAGGGACCTGTGTTTGGCAGAAATGCTTCTGGGTGATGGTTTCAGTGCTGTCCTCTTCTAAATCTGTTGCTCTCCATGCTCATTTTTTGATAGGAAATACATATCTGAGTGATAAAACAGGATATTCCGTGCCTCAACATAATTGATGCTTTTCTGGCAATGTTTAGCTGGTGTTTGAACCTAAGATTTTGCCCACCAGCCATACATTCCCTGGAAAAATGCCGGTAACAGGGTAGTTGCAGATCTAAATTTTGCAGCATGGTGTTTGGTGGGTGCCTGCCTCCAGCAGGATTTGTTCCTGTGGAGGGCTGAAAGGACACCCTCTGGAAAGCCGCCCTGGCGGGGTGGCATTTTGTTGTTGTTCCCTGGCACAAATCCAGCTTTTCATTCTCTTGAGGCAGCAAATAGAGCTGGGACAAGAGAAGAGAACTCTTCAAACAGAGCTGGCTCCCAGCGTGTGGCTGCTGATGCTCCAGCCCAGGTGACCCCAGGTGACAGGGATGACCCAGGGTGGGGCTGGGTGTCCCAGGAGGTAAAAGAGCTGAGGGAAGGGCTTCATGACAAGCCTGGCATGTGGCTTTTCACTCTCTTGAGACAGCAAACAGCAGGGACAAGCAGCTCTGTTTGCCCATGGAGCAGAGCTGGCTCCTGGCGTGTGGCTGCTGATGCTCCAGCCCAGGTGATGGGTGACCCCAGGTGACAGGGATGTCCCAGGAGGTAAAAGAGCTGAGGGAGGGGCTTCATGACGAGCCTGGCATGTGGCTTTTCATTCTCTTGAGACAGCAAACAGAGCTGGGACAAGCTCTGTTTGCCCACAGAGCAGAGCTGGCTCCTGGTGTGTGGCCACTGCCACTCCAGCCCAGGTGACCGGGATGCCCCAGGGTGGGGCTGGGTGTCCCAGAGGGTAAAAGAGCTGAGAGAAGGGCTTCATGACGAGCCTGGCATGTGGCTTTTCCAGCCTGGGAAGCTCTCTCCCAGGGAAGCAGGGGTTGGCACAGGCAGAGTGCCGAGCTGGCCCGTTGGCTGCGTCGCTCCAGACAGAAAATGAAGAGCAAAGCTCGTAAAACACCCCTAATAGCTCTGGGTTTGGCTCCTGCAGAAAGCCCTGCTACCTTCCCCTCCTCAGCTCACTTCCCATGGGCTCCTGAGGGACAGCAGGGAACACACTCCCGGGATGGGCTTTGCATCCACACCCCAATCCTTTATTTTGGGCTCGAGGCAGGGCAAGAGTTTAGCAGCCATTGTGAAAATAAAATCACAGCAGCACACTGGGAGCCTGCTGAGGTGTAGGAGAGGTATCCAGGTTCCCTTGTGAAGCTGCCCCTCCCTCCTCCTCCCACTCTCTGGCTTATTAATTAACCTCTGTTAATTAAGGCTCAGCTCTCATTGCTAGAAGGTATCGGCGTGTTCGGGAGCTTAGCAGGATTAAATATTATTAGATGTTCTTGGATAATAGGAATGCCTCTGTTCTAGGAGCTTGCTTTTTGGTGGCTAGCCTATAAACTGGAGCTAGAGAACTGAAAGTTTAGTTTTTGTGTAGTAATGAGTTTGGAGAGGGAAAACAAAAATAAAAATCTGTTTTCAGCAGCAGAACTCTCACCATGAGCAGCCTCTGGCAAACAGGGAGCAGCAGGTGACACAGGGGATGTCAGAAACCAAGGGCAGGTGCTTTGTTTGGCTGGGATCAGCTGAAGTTTGCCTGGTTTGTGACCCCTTTCCCAGGTGTGCTTAGTGTATGAGTTGAGTGTGATGTTTTCATCCCTCATGCCCCTTTGTACGAGGATCCCACAGCAATCCTACAGAGCAGCAGGAGCCTGCTGGCTTACAGAGTGAGCAAACATAATATTTACATCAGTAAGACTGCCCGTGTTTGACCAGGAGCTAAACAATTTAAAGGCAGGATTGATTTGTTACGTTAAAGGGTAAACCGGGTCAGGGTTATGAAAAGAAGCTTTAAATGCCATTCACAAAAGCAACATCCCAAATCCCTGCACTGCTCTTTCAGAGCTGGAAATGTCACGGGGAGATGATTCAGATGAAAGTGGCTGGGGTGATGTCCACTCCATGCAGTTCAGCACAGCTGGATTGGGAGCTGGGATTGGAATATTCAGGCTGTTTCCAGGTTGTTGGTTGATTTATTATTTATTTTAACTCAGGGGCAGAAAGCTGAGAATTTCCCATCAAACACCAAGTTGGATTCAGAGAGGCAGCTTGTTTAGATAACAATGCAGCAAACTAAAATTGTTACAAAGAGCTTATAAAAGTAAACAAAGTGAGCGTGAGAGAAATTCAAATGGTTCCCTTCCCCCCCTCCAGCCAAACTTTTAATTGCCAGGAATTCAGAGCAGCTGCATTTTCTGCTGGAAAAGTGCTCCGTTGCATTTTTATGGCAGCTCCTTTTAACTGCAGGAGCCTCGGGAACGGGATGGGACCCTGCTCCATGGGTCAGACAGGCTCTGTGTGGAGCAGGGAATTTTGGGGAGGTGTGTGGGGGAAGCCAAAAAGGCTCTGGCTGCCTATTAGGAAGCTTATAACATTTAATGGCAGAAAAAAAATATGAGGGTTATTTGGCCCTGAGTCACGCAGGGAATGGCCTTCAGCATGTTTCGCCCATTTTCCCAGGAGCAGGCTGTGACTTTTTCCTCCCCAAATGAACCATGACAAGCCCCTATCCAAACAGTAATAATAGTAGTAATAACAGTAATTATCCCAGCAGCAATATTAATCATAAACGCCTCTTTTTTTCTTTTTAATTCACTGCTCTCAAGAGCACTGAGCCACTGATTGCTGCTGCCCAGGCTGCTGTGCAGGGATCCTGCCGCTCCAGGACCTTCCTTGCTGGGAGCTTGATGACCCAGAGCTTGTCTGGGGTGCACCTGTGGGGCAGAATTTGGGCATTCCAAGTTGGTGGAGCTCCTTATGCTTGGCTCCTTTTGCTTTCAAGGATGTCCAGTGGGTCTGGCTCTGCCATGTGGGTGCCCTCTCCCACTCTCCAAATCCCAGCAGCCTTGCCAGGAGGGAATTAAAGCATCCTCTGATATCACTCAAGTCATGCCTAGCCCCCGGTGCTGCTCCTGTGTGTTACTGTCCTGGTTTGGAGGACAGGTGTCTGCTAAGAAAGGCAGAAGACTCTCTTTGAAATGGAAAATGCAAACCTCCTCCCTCTAAATTATTATAATTTTGAAATTAAGGGGCTCTCAGGCAAAGATATGGGAATTAGGAATAACAGTTCTTTATTAGGAAAAATAAAAATAGAAATACAGTACTACAAAGAACAAACCCCAAACACTGACAAAGTCAGGATACAACCTGACACCCCGTCAGTCAGTCAGGCTGTTGTTTGCAGCCCCATTAAATGGTGGCTGCGTCCTCCTGCAGCGACAAATGTGGTTCAGTTGGAGCAGTGCTCCTGTACAAGGTACAGTTTACCTCCGAAGGTCCAGTGATGATGTGGAGAAGTCCAGTTTTCCTCTGGAATCCAGTGGAAAAAGTCTGCTCTGATGTTCCAAATCTCAGTTTTTATCTTGGTAGGAAAGGCTGGGCTCATCTCCCTCACTGGAGCATCTCCCAATGGGATGATGTGATTTTATCAGTCCCACAGTGGGACTCAATGGCCCATTAACAGAAGATACCTCCCTGCAGGAAGGATGGGTTATGAAAAGATAAAGAACACTGCCCCAGCTGGTTTCATGGATGGCCCATTAGCAGAATATCTCCCATGGAGATCAGGATCACTGGCCCACCTGGTCTCAACAGATGGTCACATCCTGTAATGTAACCCAAGACAGTTCCCAAAGCTCTCTGGGAGCAGGGATGTGGTGAGACACTCATGGAAGGGATGGTGATGCTCATCCAAGGGGAAAGGGCAATTGGGAGAGCAGCATCCTGCTGCCTGGGAGCTCTTCCCCTCTATTCTCTCTACCCCTTTGCTCGCCCAAACCCTTCTCTGGAATCAGTGTCTTTGGAGGCCTTAACCCCAGCAGATTTGGGAAGCTGTGTCAGCTACAGCAGGAGGTGATGCTGATCCATGGTGGTACATGATTGGGTTCCTAACCAAGCCAAGGGAATGCAGTCCCCATCCCAATGCTGTTCTGGGTGCTCAGCACCGCAGCAATTCATCACTTTGTAAATATCTCCTGGTGTATTACATAAGCAATAAGCACTTTGTTGGAAATTGCATAACTTATAATCCAATTAAACAATAATTACGTTGTAATGGCTTTGTAACTGTGGCATTAATTAACTTTTATTGCCCTTTAAATTAAGCATGGTATTGATATGGAATTGGGAGCAGACAGTGGTGGCAGGAGAGGGACAGGGGGCCCCAAAAGCTGTTGGGGCCATCATCAGGATCTGTGGTCACATAGCTGGACTCAGCAAGAGGGAGCTTTGTCCAAGCTGAGAGCATTCTGTTCCTCCTCTTCCTCTCTTTTCCCATGGGAGAGAAGGGTCCTGGTGGCCAGGGGTTTCTGGTGGCACTGGAGGAGTGGGAAGCTGCTTTACACCCCCACATTGATGTTCATCCATGCCAAGCACCCAACTCACCCACGATTTGCAGGTGTTCAGGAGGTGGGAGCTGAGGTGCTCTGATCCCTATCATCCCTTCTCAGGGCAGGGTTTGCAGCTCACCACTGGGAATTCCTCCTCCTGGAGAGGCTTCCTTAGCTGAGGGTGGTGCTTCAGGTGGAGCAAATCCTGCCTGTGCTCCTCACCCCACTTACAGGATTTGGTGCATTTAGCACATCCTGGGATAAGCAGCCATGCTTTATATGGGATGAGTGGCTTTTCCCAAGTTCAGGCAGAGAAGTTGAACCAAGCAAGTTGAATCCTGGACATTGGTAGCCAAGCTGAGGTGCCAAACTCTGACTGAATATAGCTGCTTCATTCCTGGGGGGGTTCTGTGCACCTGCACTGATGCCAAGGGATTGATGTCAAGGGAAACATTTGCAGCCTAAACCTTCCAGATTTTGGGAACTAAATCTCCAGGTCTCACGGGGTTTGTTTCCCCAGCTCCTGAACACACAGCAGGCAGGTCTGATGAAGGGTTGGAATTTATTGCTGAGGCTTTAGAAACGTGTTCCTTACACCAGGCATGCTTGGAAATTCGAGAATCAGCCCAGCCGCTCGCAGAACCGGTGGAGTGATGCAGATAGGGAAATGTAGCAAAAATAATTATCCTTTTGATCTGGCCTAATCTCTAAATCTCCTCCCCACCTTCTGAACCTTGCTGAACAACCTCTTTGCTCCCTCCTGGGTTTCTGCTTTGCCACGTGTCTGCTCTGAACTCTGCCGTCACCCAGGACACGCACAGAGCCAGGACTGGGCTGTGCCTAGGTTTTTATTTGGTGCTTTTTTTTTTTAAATTTATACAGGTATATTAATTTCATAAAAATCACAGTTTGCACATGCAAAAGAACCATCTTGCCCATGGAAAACAACTCAGCTCCCCTCTAGGCAGAGCGGGAAGCCGCGTGCTGCCGGTGGGCTTCTGAGCGGGATAAAACAATTATGGAGACCTGCCACCTTGTGGGAGCTGGGAGATGTGGCAGGACCCCCCCCTGCAGCCCCTCACCTCCTGAGCAGCCTGGTTTATGCTGGAATTTGGGATGTGCACCTCTATGGGCAGTGCTGTGTTTGGCCTTGGTTTGGACTGGGTCCCTCTGGATGCTTCTGTACCCAAAATGGGGCAGAATAGATTTAGCCACGTTTAAAAAAAAAAAAAAGAAAAAAGGCTAAAACCCATCCTCCCTTAGAAAAACAAAGGATGAGGAGAAAGAAATAAGAGAGATGGTAGGAGGTGAGCTGTGGGGATGGGTGATGGGAATGCCATCCATCATGTTCACTTTCTCCCGCTGGGAATTTCCACTCTCCCTCTCCAGCCAGCATTCTGGCTCTGTGATTGCCTCAGTGAGAGCCTCCCCAGTGCCCCATCCCCTCGTCCTGGGTCAATGGTCCATCTTCTCCTGCTCCACAGGGCTGTCAGGGGGAAGGTGAAGAGCATTTGTAGCAGCAAAAACTGGTTTGTGGCAGCTTGGTTTGTCTCCTAGCGAGTTTGTGATCCTGGAAGAGAGATGGATGGAGTGAGGAATGGAGAGCACTCCCCAGTATTGCTCAGAGGCTTCCCCCCTCCTTTATCGAATTTCCATTTTCTTCCTAATTGTTGAAGTTAGTTTTTCTCTCACCTGGATGCCCATCCTGCCATGCCTAGCCAGCTTGTGCTCTTGCAGCATCCCACTCTCCTGCAGCGATGGGAGAGGATGTTGTTACAGGCACCTCTGCCTTCAGGTGGGCAGCAGGAGGATCCTTTTCCTCAGGCAGAATGATCCAGTGTGTGAGCAGCTCCAGTGACTGAGTGGGGGGGGG
>VRYO01001366.1:24414955-24436196 GCA_009812075.1 Sialia sialis
GGATTCTTCAATGAAAAAGGTGCGGCTTATAATCATGAAATTACTGTAATTCCTGCAGCATATCAAAGTGCCTCCCCATGGAACATTTTGGTGCCAGGAGCAGCCTGAGAGTGCCCAGCACTGCCCTGCTCCTAACTGGAGCTGAGGAAATGGGGAGAAATGGGGAAAGCAAAGTGATGGCTCCTCCAGAGTGGCACCTCCTGGGGTGCCACAACCCTTGGATGGGCACAGCAGGGTGGCAGCTCCTCACCTCACAGAGGGATACTTGGGCTCAGTGCCACTCCCAGGGCTGTGTGGCATTACTGGGAGGAATAAAATAAAGCCTTCTCCTGAGTGGGAGGAGGGGCAAGAGAGGAAACCCTCAAGGAAATTTCCTTTCCTAAAAGGGAATATGTTACTTACCAAATGGCTGCAGGAGGAAAACTCCAGATGGGGTCAGACCAGACCCAGCCATGGGCACTGGGTGTCCCAGTGTCCCTGTGGAAGTGGTGTCCATCTGGAAGGACCCAGGGAACGTGATTATCACCATTTATTTACAATTTTTCAACTGGCCAGCCAGAACTTGAACCTCATCCCACTGGAAACTCGAGTCACACAGACCAGCTGGTTAACTGGGGATTCATTGGGCACTGAACCCCTGAAGTTTTTGGAGGATTTTTTGGATTAGATTGCTGACACCTCCAGCTTCCCTGAGGCTGAGCAGGCACTTCCAGCCAACCCGAGCATCCAGATCCTCCCTGTGCCAGCTGAAACATTCCAGGATGCCCTGAGTTGCACCAAAACATTTTGCTGGGCTGTGGCACATGTGCTTGTACTTTTGACAGGGAGGGGGAGGCAGGAGGAAGGAAGAATAATTAATCACCAAAGATACTTTGCTCGTTTATTTTAACAACTGGAGTTTAGCTTGAATTATTGATGCTGAAGCTTCATAATGCACTAGGAAATGCACTGCAACATATGTCATCCAAAGAATGAAGCCTGGGAAATGTGAAACCACGCTCCAGCCCTATAAAACCTGAGTTTAAGTGGGAAGAGGAGGACCTTCGGTTTGTTTTTTTTTTCCCCAGCAAATTAATAATGTGTGCTGATTAGCACAAAAGAGATTAGCAAGGTTCCTCTCCATGTGCTTTGTTTCATCAATAGAAAGTTAATTAACAGCCCTCTGCCTTCTGATACTCAGTTATAAAACAACACTGAGGACCGTAATCTTAGATTATGAGTTTGTTAATTTTCTTTAATTTTAGTTACAAGCTGGCCAGGAGGTGTTTTTAAAGTTTGGCTTTACTCACACTTTCCATATTTCATGGGGGTAGAGCATTGAGGCTCTCTCTCCCAGCAGGAAATTATGACCTGTTTAACCCCCAAAATGTTGCAATGGTGTGTGGAAAACTTGGGACATGCCCCAGATAAGCAGGAGTGATAAAGATCAAAAATACAGAAAGGCTTGTGAGACAGAGAGGCCCTAAAGCATGTCTAATAACAGGACAAAGCTTTGTAAAATAAGAACTTCACCCTGTTACAGCCCAAAGAGAGACAATTCCAGAGACTCCAGCCCTAAGGTGCAAATCCCTGGAGTGAGGTAAGGGTTTTCTGAACTCAGGGTGAGCAAATGTCTGCTCCTGGAGTATTGTGGTGCTAGATCCAAATTAAAAATCAAACGAAGGTTGAATGTTTTGGGAAGCTTTGGCACCCCTGAATATGTTCTGCCCCCCCAAACAGACACACTCTTAGAGTGCTTGAAAAAAAAAAATCACATTGTACCATGGTCCTTCCTCATACCTTCTCTTTCTTGAATCCCTCAGTGGTTTGTTTTCCCACATTTGCCTTTGCTTTCCCATAATTAGTGCTCTCTGTCTCCATGAAAGCCCTGGCAGGGCTGCAGGCCCCTTCCACATCAAACCTGGAGCTGTCCCTCTGCCCCAGGGCAGTGTCTGGACCGTCAGGTTTGGGGCATCACCAAACCTGCCCCAGGTGCCCACACGCCGGCTCCAGGTGCCACTCAAACTCCTCTTGGCCTTCTTCCCTACAGGAGACGAGCCAAAGTCCTTCTCCCATCTCCCCCATGCCAGGTTTCAGCCCTCCCTTTCCAGCCCAGCCTTTCTATGGAGAAACCACAAAGAGCAGAGCCCGAAGACGCTGCCCAAATTAAGGAAGAGCCGGAGCTCCTGGCCTTTGATCTGGTGTGCGGGGGGAAAAATAACTCATCTGGCTGACAGCAGCTCCCCTCGCCTGCCCCCACCCTGCTTCATTACAGGGAACAAAGAAAAAGTTGCTAATTAAAAGGAACAAGGGAAGGAGCGGGCAGAGCATGAGGGAGGGAGGGAAGGGCGGCAGAGCGGTGTTGGGACACTGGGATTGGGAAGGAGCACAAAGCTAAGCTTTGTTGGCCATGTCCCTGTGCTGCTGGATATGGGAAAGAGGTGCTGCTAAAGCACCCCAGACCTCCAGGGAATTAAATCCAGGCGGCCAAAGGAGGCGTCTCAGGGTTCACATTGCAGGACCTGCTGTGTTGTGATGCTGTTGAATCACAAATTGCCTTCTCCCCACCCTCCAGCTGCTCCTCCCAGGATGCCAGGAGAAGGTGGTCCGTGATTTTGGCCCTGGTGCCTGTCTCCCTGCTTGTGGCAGTCCATAAAGTGGGGGTGCTTGTGAAAGAGGTGCAGTTACAGAGTGGATTTGGAGGCAAACGAGTGGCGGTACTGATGTGTGAAAAATTTGGATCTGGAGGAATCTTCTGTAACTTTCAGAGAGGGAAAAAAATATAGGTCTGTAGATTTAGATTTTGTCCTGTAGGTCCAAAAACCACTTCTAGCATGTCCTGTGCAGGGCCAGGAGCTGGATTAGACCATCCTTGTGCATCCCTTCCAGCTCAGGATATTCACAGTTCTGTGTTCCTCTTCCAGCTAACACTGGAGGGCCCTTTCAGAAGCACAAATCAAAGCTGTTTCCATCTTTACCTTCAAGCTGTCCCTGTGTTTTGTGGATAATTCATGTCTCCAGGCAGATGTGCCCTGCCCCTCCATAGATAATGCCCAGCTCCCACTGAAGTTGTTCCTATCTCTACTGCCATGTGTCTGAATCCTTCCACCTCGCAGGCCAGGGGCATTTTTGGAGGGACACCCTTGAGCCATTCTGCATCCTCTCTGGGAAAGTCTCAAATCTTTTGGGGGATTTCTGTGTTTTTGCTGTGATGGTGATGATTTTACTCCTTGTTATCTTCCCTGTGAGTCGTCCTTCATCTGCTGGCAACCCGATGTTGTGCTGACGTCAGTGGGGTCAAAAAAATTGTTAAGGAAACCCAAAAGAACCAAGCCCAAAGTTTAACAATAAAATAAACAGCCAGGGCTGGCAGAAGGAGAGAATCAGAAGGGTTGCTCAGGGAGCTGAGCAGCTGCCAGCAAGCAGAGGGGTGAACAAGCAACACAGGATGGCGAGAGGGCAAAAATCTTGTGAAAGCCAAGGAGAAAAGGAGGACACAAGGAGTTGTAGGCAAGCAGGAAGAGTTTGTGAGGGTGTCAAGGGAGATTTCATCAGTGTGGCTGATGACTCTATGTACACGTGCCAGGAATCCTGCTGTAACTCAGCACTACCCAAATCATCCTGGGCTCCAGGGAAAACACCACTGGTTTGGAAAGAAATGCCCCCTGTTCCACCTGTGTTGCCATTAGGAATAGAGGAGCGACAGGAGACAAGGGAAACATCAACTTCCAGCCATGGAGGAGAATAGCAGGAAGGGTGGGGGGCCAGCCCATCTCCAGGCCTCCTTATCTGTCATTAACCCAGGCGCTAATGAAGTGCCACCAGACAGCTTCCTCCACCTGATGGAAAGCTCACGAGCAGCACCACTGGCTAATGAGGACATTAGGGGCCGATCCTTCCCTTGTCATCCTCCCATCATTTTATTATCAGGCTAATTTCGCTGTAATGTAGATTAATTGGCACCTCTCTGCCTGCAAACTCCTCTGACGGCTGAAAATATTTTTGTTTTCCTGAAATCGTATTTCCCACCCAAACAAGTCAATTTCCTTGGATTTGGAAGAGAGGAAGAGAAAAGGGGAGGATCTCTGCTGCAAGCCAGAAACGAGACCCAGGCAGAGGCTGAGCAGGAGGGAAAAAAAACACATTTCATTATTCAGTGAACAAATTCGTCTCGTCCGTTCCCTCACTGGGCAAGTGCCATTCCCTCTTTGCGCAGTGTGATGGCAAGGCAGGATGAAAGGAAGCTAAATATGGCAAATAATGTGAGGAAAAAAGCAGGGGCAAGCGTCATCGAGTGTCTGGCCCTGCAGACTAAAGGAGCCAAAAGCCCTTCTCTTTGTATAAATGTCTTTTGCTCGCTTTGTTCCCGGGGTGAATTTGGCAATCCCTTGGTCTCCATGTGGTGAGCAGCCACAATCCAAGCCCTTGCTGTCCCACTGTTGTGCTGCGAGGCTGGAAAAGGGAAGGGTGATTGCACAGATCCAGACAGTGGCAAAAGTTGTGAGGGAAACCCCCACCTCCTCTTCAGAAGGTTGTCAGAGCAAGGCTGGGTGGAAAATCCAACACAAGGAATAAAAACATTGTCCTGAAAGCTGCGTAGAAGCGGGACAGCGAATCTGGCACAATGGTTGATCCATCACTGCTGTGAGGCAGGAGGGGTGATTCAGAAAGGGAAACAACCCTGGAGGAGCTTTGCAAATATCCCTCAGATTTTGTGGACCAGGCTTCTGGGGAATCCAGCTGGGATTGTGTGGAGCGTGGGCTGAGCAGTCCAACGCAAAGCTGTTCCGCTCATCCACGTGTCTGCGGGCGTGTAGGAGGGGAAGGCAGATCAGCCTTGAGGGGCAAGGACTGGCTTGGCCAAGGATCTCATTCCTTAGGCAAAAATGGCCACACCTGACCTCTGCCACTGGGCTGAACCTGAATGTGGCTGGTGACAGCCCTGACAGCTCAGGCAGGACTTTGGGATCAATGATTCTATGCTGGGAGAAATATTTCCCGCTCCCGAGCATGCAATGCTTCCCTTTAATAAGGGGAAAAATAAACAAGTTCCTGCAGCCTTGGATGTTCTTCGTTTTTCTCATTACTGGTGCCCTAATCGTGTCCCCAGAAAGAAAAGGCAAGGTTCTTTTACACCTGACTAATTCTGCTGCTGTTACTCAGCGCTGCTTTCACACCACTTCCCAAGCCTGCCAAGACACCCTTGAACCTGTTTAGAAGAGGTTAGGAAGCTAATTAAGAAAAGCTACTCCCCCCCACCCCAAACCTGAGGGAGAGATGTAAAAAAGCACATGAGCTGGGGTTTGATCTATTATTACTCTTTCTCCTTTTCCTGTGTCACGAGGCGCGTGTCCCGCTTTTCCCAGGGGGAATCCGCTGCTCCTACAGGCCTAGTGTGCCAGCGTGAAAACGGGACAAGAGGTTAATTTGTAGCCCTGTGATGCACGAGCTTTCCCTTTGCACAAATATTGATCCAAGGCTGTTCAAATATCCATCCTGGCCGGAATAGCAGCAGTGTGATATTGCTGCTGGAGATGCACAAGGACACGGGGAGGGAAAGGAGAGCTGGGTAGAGCCGCGGGTTGGGCATCCGCGTCCTCGCCTTCTGCCCTCCCTTCCCAACTTAAATTTCCTTTTATTGACATTTGTCTCACTGGGCCGAGCAGTCTTTCACAGGAGAGGGAGGCAGCAGCATTGTTCCACCCTTGGCATTCATTAGACAATATTGTTTCAGCACTTGAGCTGTCTGAGCTGCCCGGGCAGCATTTAGGAGAAGGTTAAATAGAGCTGTTGAGTTCTGGGCAAATAAATCTCCCTTTGCCAGCTCGAAGCAGAGGAAGACTTCTGCTCTGCTGCCTCTTGGAGCAGCTGAAGGAGCACGAGCAGGGCTGGTTCTGTCCCTCAGCAGCACAAAACCAGTCGGGCTGAGGAGATGCTGAGGTTTTAACCCAGCCCAGTGGGTTTTGAGCCTGCCCTGCTTTGGGCTCCCTCTGCCCCACGCCAGGGCCCCCCAGAATTCTTTCTGCATGAATAATAACGAGAAACCTTCGTAAACGAGCTGATTAGTCAGCTCCCCTAATTAGCTAATTACCCCACTCTGCTTTCACTCGAGCTCTCCCGTTGTTTCCCCAACCTCAGGTTGGAGGAAGGCTGCACGTGGCTGCTCCCAGATCTTATCCTGCTTTGAAGCCTTTAAACTTGCATGATTCAGCCGTGTAGGGCTGACACGTGGCCGACCTTACACAACTTCTCTCTTCCAACCCTTTTGTGTGCCTGCCTCCTGTGCCAGGCACCGGGAGTCTCCAGAGCCGGCTTATGCAACCGTTCCCTCCTCCGTGCCCGCTGCCAGCAGCTATTCCCGTTAAATATTCCCGTCTTCCTGCTCCCTGTCACATCTTGCCGTTGCCTAGGGATCCCCCAGAGCTGGGGGAGAGGGGATGTGTTGTCTGGAGCTGGCGAGGTGTGAAGGCACCGCAGCGGTCGTGCGGGGTCAGAGCAGGCGTTCCCCCAAATGCAAAATCCCGTCTCTGATTCCGGCAGTATTCCTGGAAACTTGTGTAAGTGCAGGGTCAGCAGCAGTGGGGATCCTCTGGGGTGTTTCTTCTGTGGTTTGTGGATCAGGGACCTCCTCACCCTTCTGCACACAAACTCCTGGCTGGAAAAATCCAGATTTTTTTTATGAGCTCTTCTGAGCTCAGTTCCTCTGTTGAGGAGTCCCATGGCATGGAGACGGACTGGGTACCAAAATAGCTCATTTCCTTCGTTCTGAACCGGTGAGTTTCCTCTGATGCACCCAATCCCTGCTCCAGGAGAGGTGGAAACAGCTTTTCTTGTGATTCTCAGATCTCTGTCGTATCCCTTTGCGAGGTTGAGGAGCCCATACGTAGCTAACATTCTTAGTTCCTTTGATCATCTGGCTTCTGAAGCTGCTGTTCCAAAATCTGATAGATACCCTATAACCTTCAGATGGGGAGGAGGGGACACACCTTCATGGGGAACTCAAGGCTGGGACAACGCTTTCTGCATTGTCTTTTGCTCTTCCCCCTCTGCAAGTCTACTCCTTGATCCTCCGTGGGAATTTATGAGCATGGCAGAAACCTGAGAGGGTCAAGGAGAGGAGGCTGATTTGGTCAGGGGGGCCCAGGAAGGGAAAAGGCAGGGAGAAAGTTAATGGATTGTGAAAGAGAAAGAGAAGCATTAATGGGAGAGAGAAAAAAATAAGGGAAGTGCAAAAAAAAAAAAAAAAAAACCAAACCAAAAAAAAACCTCTGATCATCTTCAGGTGGACATTTTTATGTGGCTTTGGCTGCCATCCATGTGGTACATCTTGTGTCCCTGCTGCAGGGAAGGTGTGGGAGATGGGCAGGCACTGAAGGTCACACCCCAATAGAGACCTCACCCTCACCAGGAGCTGCACAGAGAAAGTTTTCGTGCTGGTTTTATTCCAGCAGCATCTTGGACCCTGCTCTGAGTTATTTTGGGGTGACTACAAGCATAGGTGACACACGGGCTTTGTAAGAAAGGATCTTCCTCACTCCACACTTGGTGTTGGCTTTGAGGGCGCTGTTGACTTTTTTGTTGCTGTCACATCCATCCTCGTGAAGGGCTGGGTGATGATCCCATCTGTAATCAGGGGCAGGATTCCCCCCCTCCTGCTCCTGCCCTGCCTTTCCCATTTGCAGAGAGAAATGAAGTCTGTGGTATGGACCCTTAAGCTGGTTAGACACTTGAGACTTGGAAGTCCTTAAGCACATTAGCAGCTGGAGGTCCATTATTATTCATTGAATCTCTCCCTGGCCGGTTGGAATCCTCCTTTTAATTGTGTGCATTTCCCTCTGTCCTTTTATCAGGGAAGAAAGAAAGAAAGAAAAAGGGCGAGGGACTCAGCAATCATGTTATCTCATTACCCATCCTGGCTCTGGAATGGGACACAGGCTGGAGTCTGCTCTTCCCCTCCAGCAAAAGGAGGGAGAGGTGCCCATTTTACATATTAATGGCAAAATGTCATCTCCCCCTCTTCTATCTCCCCTAGCACGCCGCAGTTAATAATTCACATTTCATTAACACGTCTGCGTGGCCTCACGGTGTTCCCCTTCTGTCAATGAAGAGATATTGGGAAGGCTTAAAGGAGCGGGAATTGGGGCAGGACCAGCTGAAGCAGCTGCTTCAGGCTGGGCTTGGAGCAGATGAGATTTCAGAGCAGGGGAGTTCTGGGCTCTCCTCATGTATCGGATAAATAGAAATATATCGGATATAAAGATATTGGATATGAATATATTGGATAAAAATGGGGCCACAGCTCCTCAGAGGAAGCAGAGCAGGTTCCTCCAGCCTGACAACATCCCCTTGGCCAAGCAAGAATAGGGCAGGAGAAGTGCTGTGGACTATCAGCACCTGGCCTGGCTGTAGGACAGAGCTGGGGACACCAAAGCACCACCCCACACTGGCAGGTCAAGCCCTGATCTCTCACTCTCAGAGCTCCAAGCCACTGGCAGGAGTGGTTTTGAAGGGGGTTAAACAAAACCCACACCCTCAGAGAAGTTTGCCATACAAGTCCTGCTGCCAGCTTAAAGAATTTTACATGAGGAAACTTGTCTCTTGAGCTTGGTTTTCCACACACTGAAACATTAATCAACTTTTGAACCGTGTACTGGATGAAATATTCATCTTTTTCTCCCTGCAAAAAACACACCAGAAACCCCAGCTATCTTCAAAGCCGTCTTGTGGCATTCCATGCTCTGATCCTTTAGGAGTTGCTGTGTCATTTTCACCCAAGTTTATCCTGTGATTGCTCAAGAGCAAGCGAGCTAAAAATCCCTTCAAGAGGTGGGGAGAAAAGTGGGTTTTGGCTTGGAATTTGCTGGGCAGAACCAGGCTGGTTTTGTTTCCCTGAAGGAGAAGAAAGGAGCTTAATGCCAGTTTCAAACCCAAGTTCATGGGGAGCCAATTCACGCTGTGATCCGTCGGCAGGTGATTTCTTGATTAAAATGTTGGAAGAGAAAGCAGCTTAGATCAGCCACCCTTGAAAGAGGGAAAATTCTGTCCTGCTGGTCCTTTAAGCTGGTGGAAAACCCTTCCCCAGCAGGCACTGATGTCTTTCAGGAAAGGCAAAGAGCGATCATCTTTCCCTTCACAGAGATGGGTGAATATTTCCTCTCCAGCTTCAACTAAGCCACGTGTGCTTGGAAAGGAGCCCTCATAAATAAGTGTAAAACAAAAGAAAATAATAATAAAAAAACCCCAGATATAAAATGTCCCTTCCATTAGCAGACCTTAAGGCACTTTTAGAAACATTGGATGAATGAAGTCTCTTCCTTGCCCTGTCTGGGGTAAACAAATCCATCCTGTCCTTCAGCTCGATCTTGCTGTAATGTCATAATCCCACCTTTATTACATCACTGTTGTCATGGAAATAACTGTGATTTCATAAAGTCTCCGTAATGACTTTACCACAAGATCCATTAGGATGGGAAGATGGATTGTGAAGGCTAGAAAAATGCTTTCTTTAAGCAAATGCATACTGGATAATTAGCAAATGCGGCAAAGGGAAGGAATGGAAATTGGATGGGAAAAAATAAATGGACCCATCTTTAACATGGGCTATTTATGAACATTTTCTTTGATTTGGTTTCAAATGGCACAAAGGCACTATTACAGTATTCCAAATCAGTCTGGAAGTCTGGTACTTCAGGGCACAGTCAGCACATGTTGAACAAAAAGCTGAGCCTTGCCCTACCCTTTTCCCTCTGAGATACCTCAGGCTGTGAAATAAAGGTTTTGGGCTTTCCCTGGTGGTCCAGGAGCCTCCTGCTTCGCCTTTGCCTGGCTGAATGGAGGAGAAAGTTGGACACGTGCTGAGGAGGAAGATCCTGGGGGCTGGAAGCCTTTTATGTCTCCAAGGTTTTTGGATTTGCCTGAACTAGGGAGCCTGGAGTGAGTGACCCTTCCAGAGAGGTGCTTGATGCTGGGATCCTGGACATGTGGAGGAGCCAGATGGTGGGGTCAGACCTTGGATGAGCTGGCCTACAAAGTGGCTTGAGACTCTTTAAAGGTGTTGAAGGAATGCTGTGTACAGCCTGTGAGTGGCTGGAATGCCTGCACGTGACCCTTGCATCACACCCTCCAAAAAACCAGCGTGTGGCTGTCCCCATTTCCCTGCAAGGAGACGCAGGCAGGAGATGGAAGGTCTGATGGAATATCAGAGCCTCCTGAAGGAGAGTCCTGCATCTCTCAGTGCCCATCAATGACCTTGCACTAACAGTGCATGGAGGGATTCCCACTCTGGCTTCTTCTCTCCAAGAACCTTCTGATGCTTTTTCCTTATTTCTGCTTCCCTTAGGAGCATCTCAACGCCTTAATGAGATGTATTTATTTTTGATTTCTGGAGAGTACAGTAATTTCACACCTATAAGGTGCACCCCCTTTGACTAAAATTTTGATCGAAACCCGGAAGTGAGCCTTATAATCCAGTGCACCTTATATATGGACAGAGTTTGGAAAATTGCCAACCTGGAAGTGCGAGCCGTGTCAGCCGGCACTGGGGTGGAAGGGAGTGTGTTTAAAGGCTGCACCGATCTGCAAAAAAATATTTGCAAATTGAGCACCTGCCAGTAAACCCCACGATTGCTCGATTCTGTTACTAATTCATTACTCTGTTGCACGCGGATCCTCACTGCAAAAAAAAAAAAATAAAATTGTGCCTTATAGTCTGGTGCACCTTATAGTCGTGAAATTCTTGCAGTGGTGTATTTATGATGGCAAGGCATACGCTGCTCACTGAACCCACAGTGGCTGCAAAGTGCTGACAGTGAATTCCTGCTCTGACCTGTGCAACCTCTTCCCTCCTGTCCCAGTGCCCTGGTGGCACAGCTGGCAGCACCAGCTCAGGGAACAAGGAGAAGTTGGGATGCAGGGAGGAAGTTTGGGAACACCAGGCTCAGGAAATGCTCAATATTGAGAGATGCTGGTTCAGTGCTGAAACGCCTCTGGGTGAACAGCTTGTGCTGCCCTTCTGCTCAGAGTTCAGCATCTCTGCAGCTCCTCTTTGCCAGCTCTGCCTGGCGTGGGAGCAGAGATGCAGAAAAGCACTCATGAGCTAATTGAAGTGGTCACATCCTCGCCAGCAGCATTTCCCACATTAGCCAAATTTGATCTAAAACTAATCTCCTAGTCAAGACAAATCTCTTCTCTGCAATCCTCTTATTATATTTACATATTGGAATCCAGGGATGGTTGAACTGGGCCATGGTGACACTTTGTGGGGATGGCTCCTGAAGTCCCTGGCACTGCTGGATGGAGCACCAGTGACTTCTGCATTCCCTAAATCCCTGTCTGCCCTGAAGGACTTTGAGGAGTGGAGTCACTGGAGCCCAGCTCAACTGCTTCAAGTAGTCTTGAGCTGATGATCCCCGTTCCTCCTGAAAAATACCAGCTAAGGGAAAAAACAGCCCTGTGGTTGGACTTGACACAGATACACCACGATCAGTGAACATTATCTCGTTAATCAGATCTTGCCTAACTTTAATTGCCAGCACTGTTACTGACTGCTGTCAAAGCCAGGATGGAGACAGAACACGGCTTGGCTTGGAGAAAGGACAACTTTGGATGATTAATTCTTGCTGCCGGTCACGTGCAGTCTTCAGTGATCCCCTGGGATGTCTGGCTGCAATGGGAGGAGACATCAGGAGCCCCTTGTCCTGGCTGGGCTCCAGCTCTGCCTTGGCCAGACAAAATTCCTCCTGCACCAACGTGGAGCGAGAGCAGCCAGCCTCAGGTTGTGCCAGAGGAGGTTTAGGCTGGATGTCGGGAAAAATTTCTTCATGGAGAGGGTTGCCAAGCCCTGGAACAGGCTGCTCAGGTAGAGTCAGCACCCCGGAGGGATTTAAAATAAGTGTAGATGTGGCATTTGGGGACATGGTCAGAGGTGGGCTTGGGTCAGTGCTGAGGGATGGTTGTCTTGATGATCTCTTGAGAGGGCTTTCCCAAACTAACCAACTCCATGTTCCTCCCTTCTTTCTGGCAGGGAAATGTGTGGTCTGAAACATCTGGTGCAGTTCACCTGTGAAGGGGAGGGCAATATTCCTGTCTGCCACCAGAGCAGTGAAGCAGGTGACCATGGATGCTGACAGGGAAGAGATGGGCACAGCCAAAATGGGAATCACCTCAGCCCTTCCCACGGGAATCCCTCAGCCCCACCCACAAGCCAGCTCTTGGACACATCCCAAGTGTGCTGCAGGTGCTTTGCTGGAAAGCAGCAATAGCCCAGTGCTGACTCACGGGCTGGGGATTGGCAGTGCCACATCCTGCCACTCACAGCCCAGCCCTGCTTGCACCTTTTATTCCTTCTGACATCACTTTGGGGCTCATCACCCTGGGCTTTAGCAAAGAAATGTGGTCAAGAAGCTTCCCCAAGCTTTGTATCTGAGTTTGGAAATAGGGCACCAGTGAAGGAAGTAAAGAGTGTTTTCATGTATTCAGTTAAAAAACATTATTTAAAAAAAAACAAAACGCATGAATCATAAACCAAACCTCTGTACTGAGGGTAAAATGAAGCATTTCTATTCACTTTGAAATTAATTTGTTGGCTTCCAGAGCACTGTTTTTGGGGTGTGATTTTTTACACTGCTAATGATTTTTTTACCTCTGCTAGTGAAGGCCTGGGGTCTGAAGAATTGGTTCTGTATTGGCACCTCTCTCCCTTTTCGTGTCTGATCCCAGCTCTGTGGAAGTCAGTGGAAAGGAATGCCTTTAACAGGAGTCAAACCCAGCCTCTAATCTGTGTTTTGTTTGGACCTGGGGATCCTTTAGGATGCATCATGAACAGAGTCCACCTTCTTCCTTCCCTGAAGCCCCTTCTTGGCCAGCTCTCAACTGATTTTTTCAGGTGGGCCGCTCAGGGCTGCAAGTTCTGCCTATTTATTAGCAGGATGTTTTCTCTCTTTAAACATGCTCTGCTTTTGATGAGGTCTGTAAGGAATGCTACCTTTGCCAAGGACAGGACTTATCCTGAAACAAAACTCACCCTGCCATCCAGGAGAAGAAATCCTTCCACTGGGAGAACCCTTCCCTGCATCACCTTGTTTACACACTCACTTATCAGCAGTAAGAAATTTTGGCAAATCACCAGAGACTGAAGAACTGCTCCCTGCCAGGGCTGAGGCTGAGAGATGTTTTAAACCTAGTCCTGATCTTGAGTTTACCCTGCTGGAGCAGCTTGTGAGACAAACACTTTAGCTCTGCAGATGAGTTGCAGGTTTCCCTTTGGATATCACCAAAGAGGGATCAGGCATGTCCTGGCTTTCTCCTTGTGTTTAAATGGACTTGGATCATGCAATTTGCAGAAAACCCCTTGGAAAGCAGTGGCAGAGGGAGCAACCAGGTGTCCAAGTGTTTTTTTCTTAGGTGGAGTCACCTTCACACTCCTCAGTGTATCCATAAAGGACGCTCTGGGATGAGTGGGATGGAGAAGGGAGAGCATGGACAACTCCTTTTTCTTACAGGAGGAAGTTCAGGAAGGTCTGACTTGTCTTTTTTTCTTGACAAAAAACACCCAGCTGCTGCCATCAAAACCTCTTTTCTAAGCAAAGGAAAAAAACAATGCCCCTGCAACACCCTTCCCTCTCCCTAAGGGAGCTGTCCCGTCCTTAGAAGTGCTCAAGGCCAGGCTGGACGGGCCTTTGAGGAGCTTGGTGCAGTGTGAGGTGGAATTAGGAGATGATTTGGAGAGTCCCTTCCAATCCAGACCATCCTAAGACACCTGGCTCAGGGTTATCCTGAAGGTGTGGTACATCTGCGAATGCACTTGTGTCTCAGCCTTTAAACCTTTGCTGTGAGGTTGTACTGCTATTTTCCCTACCCCTTGTTTTCCCAAGGAGTGTTCCTGCCGTGCTGGAGCCCCACATTTGCTGGGAGCAGCCCCAATCAGCCCCCTCAAACACACCAGGCAGGGGGTCAGCCTCCCAGATCTGAGCAGCCACTCCTGACCTAAACCTCAGCTGTGGAACCAGCTGAGACTTGTCCCTGCAGCACCACAGGCTTGGAAATCAAAGCTGAGCTGCAGGGAGAGCAGGGGCAGTGTTCAGAGGAGCTGGTGGATCTGATTAGGCTGACAAGCCAGCAGGGGAAAGCGTGGGATCCCTCCATCCCTCAACATTCCCCTCTCCCACCCTGCCTCTAATCACAGCTGCCTTGATTTGTGCTGGGAGAAGAGGAGGAGAGGATGGGCTGGATTTTCCCCCTGCCACCTCTCTGCAGAGAGGTCTGAGAGATCAAGAGCTTTCCCCAGAGCTGGGCTTTGGAGGCATGGCAGCCCAAGGCAGCACAATCCTTCCCTCCTTCCCTTTTCTATTTTCATTTCATCACCGTGCTCAGCACCGAGTGGGAGCAGCAAGTCCCCAAATAACCTGGTCTCCAGCAGCAGCCTCGCTTTTCCACTGTGAGGAAAACCTGTTTCTAGCACAGTTTATCCCCAGGTGTGTCCTGCATGAGCTGTGGGCTCTTTGCAGGGGCTTGGGACAAGACCCAGAGCAAAGTAAACCTGTCTGAATTCACCCCATGGGGTTCACAGCCCCACGAACCAAAAGGTGGGAAAATCCCAGGATGCTTGGAGTCCCCAGTGCAGTAAAAAAGCCTTGGGAATACACAGCCAGAGATTTGTGTGAGGGAGGATTTCGCTGAGCAATAAGGATTCAGGCAAACTTGCAGAAGTGGAAGTGCAGCTTAACGGCAGAGCTGGGTTCATTTGTCAAGCCCCTTCCTTGCTTCTGTACTTAGGAGAGTGAAACAATAATTGGGAGCAAAGCCTGGGTTAATCTAGGCTGAGAACATTATATTCAGTAGCTTTATTAAAAGGGGTGGGCAGGGGGGAAGCACAGGGATGCTTTGACTCATTTTAATTTTCAGCTTCATCTTTGGTGCTCATGAGTGTTGGGAAAGAACCCCCCTGCTTGTGTGAGGAAGGAATCTCAGCTGGAGAAGAGGGAGCAGTTGCTCCCTTTCAGAGCAGCCTGCTGATTGTGAAAGTGCCATTAGACAGCTTGTGGAAGAAGGCTCTTAGGTGTGAAAACTGCAGGCTGCAAAGGCCAACGTGGCATTTGCAAAGCCCTGGTGAGCGTCACTGGTGTGAAACTTCCCTCTGTCCCCTTTCCAAACCCAGCTCCCTGCCAAGCTGTCCCTGAGCATCATCACTTTCCTTCCCACTGCAAGCCAGGAGAAACCTGGCTTCTCCCTCTTGCTTGCTCTCACAGCTGGCTGCTTGCTCCAGCATGGATTCCACTGAACCCTGTGGTGTCTTTTCCATGGGTTTTCCATATGATCCAGGATGCTTTTCCAGGTCAAGAGGCGGAATGAATGCCAGTGTCTTCCAGGCTGGGTTGTTTTATTGGAATAGGAGTGGAAAGGAATATATCAGAAAGGGAAGGGAGGACATCCCCATCCCCATCTCTTCCACCTTTGCACCAAGCTGACAAAAATCTTCTCAGGTGTTGTGTTGTCCCTGGGACATAATTCACCATTACAGGACTATAATTCACCAGCTGCTGTGGTGGGAATCTCCACGTACACCGGCACCTGTCAGGCATTTATCCTTTATGTGTTTTTACATGAGCCTTTACTGTAGGTAGAGAAAAACTCCAGCTGCCTCTGGTGACCTTTTAATCACCAAGGGATGCCTTAGCTAAAAGCCCTGCACCTGAGGTGACGCACACCCGGCCCCTTGCTTGGAGCCATTTGGACTTGTGTCTCTTGTGGGAGGAAAACACAGCTCTGCATCCTCTGTGCCAGCAAAGAAATCAGTTCTGGAATGCAACAAGTGTGGCAATGCCTTTGCTGAGTCAGGGGAATCATGGCATGGAGCTATTTTTCACCTGAAGGCCCTCAGGTGGGTACTTGGGTGCTGTGTTTGCTGGGGGAATCAGTTTTCCCTGCTGCACATTTTGGGAGAATCCTTTTGGTTGTGTCAGTGCCAGGGGAAGGGACTGAGGATGGATGGCTGGCTGTGTTCCAGCAGTGCTGGATAGTGGGAAAGGATAAACTTCTCTGCAGAGCCCTCACAGGTCTCCAAAACTGAGGCAGACCAGGTTCTGCTCCTGGGGCTCAGATCTGCCTCTCTAAATAAAGCCTGGTATCAGTCAAAACAAGAGAGTTACAGCAGTTTGCTCCAGATAAGTGGCTTAAGAGCCTGAACTTTTGTTCTCAGGGAAATGCAGGTCTCCTCACCAGGTTGCCTGGAAGTGTAGAGAACAGAAGTAGGAAGGAGATAAGCAAAGAGCTGGGTGCTCTAAAAGCCAAATAACTATCTCAGAGTCTCCACAACTGGAAGATGATGTACGAGCACACAGAGAGATAAGGGCATGGGAGGTCCTGAGATGGTCTCCTGCTATTTTAAAGGAGAAAAAAAAAAAAACAATTCAACAACAAAACTGCTGGCCAGAGTCCCACATACACTGTAAGGAAAAAAAAAATGTTCAGGTTTTTTTGGAGCTCTCTTCCCAGCTTCCACTTAGTGCAAGGATTTGTGTTAGTGGAAGAGTTTTGGGCTTCATGTGGCCAAGTGAAATGACCTTCTCTATTTATTTTATTCCCCATTTTAATGGGACATTGAGAAGAAATTGGATTGAATTTCCATTCACCAGCACTGCTGGATTTACCACTCATTTATTTTAGAACCTAGAACAAGCACTGCTGGTGCGGGATCTTCTGGAATTCCAGACTGCTGGTGTCTCATCCAGCAGTGAAGGAAGGGTCCAGCATGGGATTTCAAAGAGCAGCTAAAAGCCAGCATCTGTTTCAGAGTATGGAAGAAGCAGGCTGCTGGGCTCTGTTTTATTCAATTTCCTAATATTTCTGCTGATGAGCACAGCCTGGGCAGGAGATGGGTTGGATGGACTTTGGGTGTGACACTGAGCAGCCACACTGATGTCACTTGGGTGTCACCAGAGTCCTGCCCTGACCCTTTTCCCTAGGAAATCCAGGCAGCTTTCTCTTGTGAAGCCTCCTCCAGGTTTTTGCTCCTCCACCAGACACAGCCACAGCTCCTGGGAGCTTCCTGCTCATCTAAGAGCTGGGTTAAACTCAGTGTTCCCAGGAAATGTCTCTTGATATATTTTACAGTTTAATATTTGTCCTCTGTGAAGCATCTTCCTTTCATGCTAAATGTGCACCTATTATATGCATGGCTTCTTTTCACATTCCTGGAGGAGGCTGGAGGCTCAGGCTGTCTGCAGCACAGAGGAATGCATCCCTCCAGCAGCAAGGCTCCCAACTTTGTACAGCTCTCAGCTCTGGCAGCAGGATTTTCCCTGTGCCTCCTGGATTCTTGAGGCTCCATGTGCAGGTTTTTCCCAGGTACAGGCCATGAGCATTCCAGAAAAAACATTCTGAAAAGGTAAGGTGTTTTTTTCCACCTGCTGGGGAAAGCCTTTATCTCTGGATTTGGAAATCTCCTGCAGTCCCTCTGCAGATTTAGGAATCTTATCCCACTGACAGAGATTTTTTTTAAAAACCAACTTGCCAGAGCTTGATTTTTCCACTCTAAATCTTGGCTTATTTGTCATCAGCTCTGGGGTGCTGCTAAAAGAAAAGCAAAACCTGAAAAACCAGCAAGTCCTAGATTTTTGCTTTGCTGATAAGAACTGGGGAACGATTTAGGATTGTAGGTTGTAGATCCCCCATTCCTGGAAGTGTTCAGTGCCAGGCTGGATGGAACCCTGAGCTATTTGACCTAGTGAGTGGCATCCCTGCCCAAGGCAGGAGGTTGGAGCTGGATGATCCTGAAGGTCCCTTCCCAAATTATAGGTTGGAATAATCTCTCTGACTTTATTCAAAAATCCCCTCCAGTGCTCCTGATTTTCAGTGCAAGCTTATTCTCACCTCCTTTGAAAACACCAATCCCTGTTTTTCTGCTCCCACTTTTCTGACTGTGCAGAAGATTAATCCCTTCTTCCCCTATGGAAAATGACATCCCAGAGCCAACTCCCAGGAGAAATAACAGCTACAAAGTCATGGTGGGAAGCTCTTCCTGCCCTGAGCTGCTCCATGATGGAGATGAGGGCATTGGTTTGGCCAAATTTGATAATTTGAACATCATCCAGGTGCTCCCACAGGAGCATTCCCGGTACAAACCAGCTCCCACCAGGACAGACTCGTGGGACGGTCGCTTTCCCTGGCTGCTCATTTGGGGCTTGCAAGACAAATGTTGGATTTGAATGACTACACTGTGGGCAGCCAGTGCAGAAAATCAATTAAAATACCAAGCAGCTTAGAAACAGGAGCTTTAATTACTCACAGCCAGGTCTTTAAAGGGGGGGGAATGGAACCATCTGAGTAAGGCCTCCTCTGACACTGGGCTTTCTATTCCAGAGGTCTCAGGGTGATTCCATGGAGCATTTGCTGGGCATCCAGAGTGGGTGGCTGGATCCCTGTGCTGCTTTTTTGGTGTTGTGTGAGCTCTGCCACCCTGGCACATCAGTGGTGCCCAGGTGGGTTTTGCAGCAAGGGGTGAAGCTGCCTGGCTTCACCCAGGGCGTCCCCATGTCTGTCGCTGGGAATTTAGGGTTCCCATCCACAGGGAAGGCAGCTCAGCCAGCGTTTTGCCCATCAGTGGTTTGGGTCTGGGGACAAACCGAGCCCCCAGCACACGCAGACTCGCTGACAAAGCGACAGGGCGTTAGAAGGGAAAAACAACAACAAAACAAACAAAAAAAGAAATGGTACTTTTCTCGGGCTGCAGAGCCTGTTTATCCTGTCTGCCTGTTTATTTGCTTTCTGCTGACTTGCTGCAATCCATCCAACGCGGGCCCTCGGCGACAGCAGGACCCGCAGGGATATTTCGGTGGCTCTGGAGTGGCCCAGCTCCTCCTCCCCCTTCAAAGCAGCCCCAGTGCCATTTGTGGGGCTGTTGCACAAGCAGGGCAGCGTGGCAATAACACCCCGAGCGTGGAAAGTACAGAACAAAACAAAGCCCTGATGAAACTCTTGCAGGCTTTCCAGATGCCTGTCCACATCAATGTCCTGCTGGGAAGCGCGCAGAGGGAAATGAGGCTCGGTGGGAGCCAGCCAGGGAACAGGCTGAGCTTCTCCTCTCCTTTCCCAGCCCACTGGAAGAGTCTCAGGACAACAAGGTTGCTCTGCAGGATGTGCTGCTGGCTGCCAAAAAGGAGGAGGGAGGCTGGGTTTTATTTTTATGTAACTTCGGGGAGGAAAGGCAAGACAAGCTTTGCTTTGTGCTCTGAATCAGAAGTTTGGGAGCACAAAGTTTCAGCTCTTCTTCTGCCTGCCTGCCTGCCACAGGCAAAACTGAGCCTTCCTGGGGGCTGCCCCCTGACTGCCATTTCCCCACCCTAAAAGGAGGCAGGATGATCTAAACTCCTCATCTAGAGGAAAAACAACAATAATAATAAAAAAGGAATCTGCCTGGGAAGAACAGAGGAGGCTTCTGCCTGCCTGCAGGGAGGAAGACATTTAAAAATATTCCCTGTTGACAGAGAGATGAGTTATTGCCATCCCCGAGCAGCTGGGGTGGGGCAGAGCTCAGAAGCAGTGCTGGGCAGGGAGGGGGTTTTTAGGGGTCTGCAAAAGGGGTTCCCACCAGTGACTGCTGCTTTTTGGATTGCAGCAAAACTTGTGGTGGATAGCTCAGCATGTTTCTGTGGTTTCCAGGCAAGGATGGGGGAGCTGGGAAGGACACACACACTGACATGGTGCTGTTCCTGAGAGCTCTCTCCTACTCTGTGACGTTCTCCCTTTTTGCTTTTCCTTCCCAAAGAAACCTTCCAGGCTCGAGGGTGCAGAAAACATTCTGGAGGCAAAGAGCTGAGCTCACCCTGTGGCTTTGGAAGAGACTCCACCACTTCAAATCTGTCCCTCCTGCTGGTGGGGAAAGGACTGAGTGTGCCCTATGGATCACTGGGGTGGAGCTGGGGCTGCTCTGGGATAAATGGGATGTTCCTGCTGGAGTGAGGCCAGAGAGAGCCATGAGGGTGATTGGAGGAAAGGCTGGAGAAGAGAAAGCTCTGGGGTGACCTAATTGTGGCCTTTTAGTCTTTTAGCACTTAAAGGGGCTACAGAAGGGCTGGGGAGGGACTTTGGACAGGGTGGAATGGCTGCACGCAGACAGAGGGCAGGGTTAGATGGGATATTGGGAAGAAATTCTTCCAGGTGAGGGTGGTGGCACAGGGTGCCCAGAGCAGCTGTGGCTGCCCCTGGATCCCTGGAAGTGTCCCAGGCCAGGGCTTGGAGCAGCCTGGGACAGTGGAAGGTGTCTGATCTTTAAGGTCCTTCCCACCCAAACCATTCTGTGATGGTTTGATGGCAGGATTCCCTCTGGAGTGTCTTCCAGGTGCTCATCAGGGATGTACAGTACCCAGCATAAGCCCCCAGTCCTGTGCCCAGCTCAGGCCTTTGCAGGGTGCTGTCTGGGCCCTGAGCTGTGTGCCACAGCCTTGTCACAGCACTCTGGGTGCTCCCAGTGCCACAGGAGTGCCTGGGACACGCAGTCCCAACAGAGCTGGGTGCCGTGAACTCCAGCTAACAAAGCTTCCCATGTACTGGAGCCAAGAGATGACATTGCAGGAACAGTCTAGGTCAAAATAAATTGCTTTCTGGCATTCTGAGATTATCTAAACCCTTCTTTTTCCCAGGATGAAAGGGAACATAGGCTCAGGAAAGAGCCTGGAATGCCATTTTCTGTGAGCCACGAGAGCTTATTAGGGCTGAGGGTAAACAAAAAGATTTGGGGTTAATTTGCTGGGGCTGGGGAGGAGGGAGGCAGAAGCTGGTGGGTTTTGAAGCCTGCCATTCTCATGTCAGCAGCAGCAGCAGGTTGCTGGTGTGGCTGTCACAGGCTGCAGTGTCATTCCAGGGAATTGACTGGATGCTCTCTCTAATGGCACATTGATCTTCCCCAGCTCCACAGCTGGATCAAAGCAGTGACAGCACCACCCCATCACTGCTGACAGGGCTGGAGGGGGCTCTGACTCAGCCCTGCCTGCTGAGGCTTTGGGTTTTTTCCCAGCACAGGGACTCCTGTGGCCTTTTTGCACTCCCACTGTTGCTGTGTCACTCCTGTGCTCCTGCTGTATCTCTCTGACACCTTTGGAGGCAGAGGATGCTGGATGTTTCCAGAGTTCAGGCTCTGAACCCACCAGCAATGCCCATCCTGGGTGGATACAGATGTTGGCACCTCTGGTGTTTCCTTCTCCTAAAAAAAGCAACCTATCAACCTCTATGTGGACTAAAAAAATACAGTAATTTCACAATTATAAGC